>UXUI01007221.1:41654-60817 GCA_900576705.1 Enterobius vermicularis | reverse complement strand
TATATATATATATATATATATATATATATATATATACTCGTGAACATTCTTGCTATGTATATATAGCAAAAATGTTCCCGAATATCAAAGTGAAAATCGATAACAGTTGAAATCCACAAAGATCTGCGAAAAACCTGAACATTAGCTTGCTTTTTGCAGCCTGAAACTGCACATGCTTGAAAAATTGCGTTCCACTACTTTGACACCTTCAATTAATCAAAAAAAAGAGATGTTACACTTGTCAAGAGACTGCTCTAAAAAAAACATTGAAAAGTTGAAAAGAACATGTTCAGGTTTCATGTCCAGTAATGAATAATTAATGAATAATAGACATAGCATTCAAACGATATTAGTGTAGAAGTGAGTTAGATTTTACAAGTGGATTAGTAAAAGATTTTCACTTACTACTGTTAGCGTTACCGTTAAGAGTGACGTAAATTTAGTGCAACTTTGATTGAATATTTTGTTAGAAGTTTGGTTCTTACCATTAACAGTAGTTTTCTCGCCAATTTCATTCAATGGGTCATAGCTCAACTTGACAGCAGGTTTGAAAGAAGGCACTCCGTCTGGATCTGACAGATTTACCTTAGACAAATCGTACACCCAATCAGCAATTACGATGGGACATGTCTGTAGAAAACAGACAGGTAAATGAACACTTTTGATTGATTTTATTTTTAAAGAATATGACTGAGTAATCCTCAAAATACATCCAATAACATTTAAGCGAAGCAAACCTGAACGTCGTACGGATAGTTTGTAAAGTCAAAAAGACAAGTGACGTAAAAGCTGAATGATCCAGACGCCCAAACGGTGCCATCGTATTTAACAGCTGCTGGTAATCCTCCCATATGCAAATTCCAGCCGTGACCTCGAGCACTGAATTTTTAATTTTGGTTTTTATAAATACATGATCCTCAAACATTGGTAAAACAAATAAACAGAAATTTTAAAAGCGTTTTCACCAAACGCTGTTGTGCCTCTGTAGATGTTGAAAGGTGGTGACTTTGCACGAAGTAACACGCTGAAAAATTCTGCTTTAAATGCCTAAAAGTGAGCAAAACGGAACCTGTTATAAAGCGACAGTGCTGGCAGCCATATTTTGTAGGTACCAACAGTAATTTGCTTTGTATTATTGTAGTCAGATGGCTTCCACATCAGATTGGTATCGTTCCAACTGGCCCAAAGTAAGCCATGTAAAAGCATCGTTTGTTCGTGCTCATCCTCAATATTCGATGGAAATTAGGAATTTGCCGGATAGAAGTTTTAGTAGCGGCTTACCACAAATTCAATGTGTCCAATTAGAAGATAAATTTGGATGTTCATTTGGTCACTGTCTTTTTTCACAGGACGATGCTTTCTGAAGTACTTCAGGAATAGCTTTTCTTCCAAATCTTTGGCAGTCTTAACTGTGCCTGCTGTCGTGACATAGAAGAGTGCGATTAACAATCCTAAATTAATATTTAGTTTTTTAACAGACGATCTCCTATTCTCCCTTTGCAATCTTAGAAAACCTCAAGCAGGAACTGTGAAAGAAATTTTTTCTAGATGTAAAATAATTTTTTCTATGAGTTTTATCAATTTAGGTCAATAACGGAAGAATGTACATAGTTGCTAAAATTTAGCCGCAGTTTTGAACAAATTTTTATGACAATATTTGATGATGACATTTATGATGATATTTGATGATGACATTAAAAAAAGTGAAATTTTTAGATTTTTATTTTACATATATGATGCCAACGTCTTTCAGCTTATAAACTTACCACTCTTCTTTTGTTTCTTTTGATCATCACTATTAAATTTAAAAAGAGTGAACAAACGTTAAAATTTATACAAGAAATAACGTTCTAGAAAAGATGAGTAAAAAGGCAAGATTAACAATAAAACATTAATTAATTCTTACTTACCAAATGATAACCAAAACATGGCGAAAAAGTAATTGTAATGAAACAGAGTGCGTGCAAGAGCAACGTAAATTTGAGAATTCAAATTGTCGCTGCGACTTCACGGTTTTGTAAACAATCCAGCAGTTTGTAATTTGATAGCTACGGTGCCTATAATAAACAGTGATTGGTTTACATAAATATACAGTTTACTGATGAGATTTTTTTAACCAGATTACGGCTTTATAGTATAACAAATATTTTCTACTCCATGTTTTATTAGAATAAAATTTTTCTGCAAGCTTTACCACTTTAAAATCACTTTAAGAAATCTTATAACATTTAAAGTACACCTGTTACTTTGAAGAAAAAGATAATTGAAACTGTACAGCTGAATTATTTCAATTTTTTCAGTAAATTTGTTTAGGATACCTACTACATCTAAAACAGTGAAAATATAAGTGTTTGCTCAAAGACTGGCAGCAGTTTTTTGCTTTGAACCTACTTAGAGATAGGAAAAATTGTGCGTTTTGGAAACTAGAATAGCAGTAGCAGTGCGTGACAAAAAGTTATTAGTGAACTAATTTGCGAAATTTGGCGTAACTAGTCAGGTGTCCTCAGGAATAAGAACTCTTAAGAGCGACAATTGGCTTTCAGCAGTAGCAAGTCAGAAGATGACTGCAGCTTTTGATAGAGGTTGCGTAAGTGGTAGCTTAATTATTTAAACAAGTTATAGCACTAATGCAACTGTTCAGTTCAAGCTTATGATTTTGTTTTTAATTTCAAATGCTAATTTCCTTTAAATTTCTTTAAAGGCATGTTGCAATCGAGTAAATAACTCGCGTTAGAAACTAGAAAACTCAATAATTTAACCAACGGTGACTTTGTTTCTACTCATAGAGCATAATTAACTGTTTTCTTACACTGTTCTCAAACTCATTTTTTATTCAGCAATAAATGGTTATTAAATTGGCTTATTACAACTTTGAGTCTCATAATCTTATACGTTTTATCACCCGAGCTCGAGGGATCTGGTATGCAAAATTTGAAGTACAGGTATCAAAATAACATAGACACCAAACTTAGCTGGTGACAGTAAACGGTTGGTCTTCCTTGTTTCTGACTGCAATACCATTATGAGCACTTAAGCTTTCAATAACGAGCAACTGAATAAAGTGTTTCAAGGCAAAGTGACTAGAACAGTTAAACGAAGAATGTTTTGTAATTAGTCTTTTATGGTGGCATCTTTCTTCTGTGTATGATTTTTAAAAATTGGAAACATGGAGAACGTTTTGCAGTGAAGTTGCACTTGCATGGATCAGATGTTTACGGTTGAATATAGCTCTTCTCTATCTATAAACATAGTTGACATTTATTTATCAAAGAAACACTCAGCCGCAAAGAAACTGATAAATTTGGTCTTTCCTTTTATTCATTATTAAGTAATGAATATCTCAACAAACTGAAAAACATTTATTTCTGTCGGTTTCTAAAAGCGTCTTTGAAGCTTCATACAAAAAAATTTTATTTTCGGATCAGTTCTGGTGTACAATAGCAATATTGACTTGTTACGGTATTTATTTTTTTGTAAGTGCTTATTGCATTTGCAAGTAAAATGTGTCTAAAACCCTTGAGAAAATTAACCACCTCCATTCAAACTTTTTTCCGTGGTCGGTACGAGCGGCTTATGCTTCTTTTACTCCTTAAGTTTTTTGGGTTAGAGCGAAGCGCAAGTTTTTTGCTGTTTTAACCTCTAGACGCCTCTTTTTCAGCTTTAACTTTCTTATTACCTTATAAAATATGCCTCTTCTACGAACTTCTCCAGCTATACGGCATTCAGATAAACCATCTGTCTTTCAAATTTACTGCTTTGCGACTGAAAAATTAGGTTTCCAACCAAACTGATTCTATTTTCAGTGACTCTACAATTCTCAAGACGAGTACCCTTATGAGGAGTAAAAACGTTGTTAGACTAACTGATCCAAAATTGTTCAAAATTTTTTTTTTTTACTTTTTTTTATTGCTTATGACCAACTTTCTTGTACTCAGTTGAATTTAATGTATATTCGTTATTGAATACCTTATGCTCTTTGGTTTTACACGTTATCTACTTTGATAACTTTTGCGGTAGTAATATTTACACTAAAGATTAAATTCCCTGAAAGCAACCTTTAGAAACATTTTTTAGAACGACGCCTTTTTTTCTAAAAAGAATTAAAACAGCTATTTATATTATTTTTTAAAACTTGAATAAAGCCATCTTGTGCAAATAGATTAATATGTCTCAAAAGCTTCTTACCAAATGCTCTACAAAGCACACATGTATAAGCGTTCCCATTTTCAAATTAATTTCGTGATTCCTTATAGCAGAAAGTGCCTGCACAGACTGGATTCTAAAAATCGTCATTTTAAGTCTTACTTGTAAGAATGATTTAACTCTGAGAAGACTAAACTCTGCCTCTCAAGTGGTTTTTAATATGCTTTTTTTTTTTTTATTAAATGTCAAG
Source organism: Enterobius vermicularis (assembly GCA_900576705.1). Classification (NCBI taxonomy): domain Eukaryota; kingdom Metazoa; phylum Nematoda; class Chromadorea; order Rhabditida; family Oxyuridae; genus Enterobius; species Enterobius vermicularis. The sequence goes on along the minus strand of UXUI01007221.1, from coordinate 56,424 downwards.
TGTGGTTTCTGCGCTTGTTTTATACTGTGAACTTTAGAAGAAACGTTTCTTTGTAAAACTGTAGGTAATTTGTTGACCATCTAAATTTTTCCTCCAAATAAATTCTAGAAATAATTGCTAGTGTGCAGATGCTAATAAGATAGCTCAAGAAATATGCTATATTATGGTACCAATATTATTAAACGGCAAGAGGTTCTTTTTTGTTTAAACTACTGAGCGAAAGTACCTATCTATGACTTTTTCAAAGAGCGAACCTGACTTTTAGCAGTTTTTTGATATCTGTTTTTTATTTTTTTGGTATCGTGCGTTTCTTAAGGTATCTTGAAAAATGCGCTATCTGCTGCTAAGAAACTTTTCATCGAATGGCATTACTTTTGTAAAAAAATAATAAGCCATTTGTTTGTAGATGAGTAAAAATTAATATTCTTCGCTAGCACTACACTTTTCTATACTCCATTAATTGGTCCTAACCAGTTACAATTTTATTTTTATAGTCGTTTTCTAGAAAAAGGGAATTTATTTTTATGCTTTAACTATTGTTACTACCAGTCGTATGTTATCTTTTAAGAAAGGGGAGATGGTAGATAAGCCTTCGGTTTTTGGCTGACAAAAAGCTGGCACTAAGCAGTTGATTATGGAAGTGGATTGTCTTCTTACTAGTGACGATGATTTGCTTGTTTTTTTTTATTGCATTTTCAGTGAGATGGAGTCGCTATCATTTGTCGTTTAGTATTGTACATGGGCGATTTCCACTTCAAATAGAGTAAAGTTTTTGTGCTAGCTTTCTCTGTTTAAACGTTCAAAAAAAATTATTAATTTGGTCGCAGTATCTGAGCAGCTCGAGTACTGAGGTCAAGCAGAGACAGTGTTCCAAATAAAATATAGTCAAAGAAACAGTTAAACTTTTTTCAACTTGAATTTTAGAAATCTAAGGGTTATTTTTTTTTCCTGTATTAAGTTTTTTTTTTCAAATAATAGAAACGATTTTGTCGGTGGAAGACTGTTTTATTACGGTAAAAATGCAATGAAAAATACTGCCAGTAAACGAAGAAATCTTATTTTTCACTGACATCATAATACCCCGCCTTTCTTCCCTTCTTTTTGTCAACAGAAATCGTACCAGACATTCTCCTGACCCTAATTTTGATTGATCTTCTCTTTGAAGATGGTGAGAGAATGAAAGTAGAAGGAAAAAAGAATACTAATTTGTTGCTAGAACCGAGTGTGAAAGAAGCGCTAAAAAGACGTGGCAGTCAGTTAGGCTTCAAAATTTGATGATTTCTTCAGCAATTATAACTGTTTTACTTTACTCACTCTGATCAAGCGAGGGGACGGTGTAGTGAGAGAGTTGAAGGAATAGGCAGTCAAAGAATTTTTCAAAATTACATGAAGAAGAAGGAGCTTTAAATGCAAGATGCGGAACTTCAACCACATTTTTACTGTAGAATTCTACCTCTTGCGAAAAAGGGTTTAAGTACTCAGCTTTTGTCAACAAAAGCACACATAATTTTTTTTTGCTGTTCTGCTAAGCCCAGCTTTGTATCTGCAACATATAGTTTTAAAAAAAATTTAACGCTTTTTTTTTCTTATTTATCTGCATAACAGCTTTTGAACTGTCAATTTACTTACTGTTCTTCTGTATTAATTGCTTTATTGCCATTTTGAAAAGAAAAAAATTTCACTTCTAACATGATAAAAAGTGTATATGGAGTGATATTTCCAATCGTAGCAGTCGATAGAAGCTGCTCTGAAGTGTATTTGGTGCTTTAGTTTATAAGCAATTCTTCAATAATAACTCAAACCAACGGTTTCCAACCACAAATAGGTTTTAGAAGACGCAGTTATACAATCCAAAACTAAGCAGCAAAAGAAATAAAAAAGCTGCTATTTTTTCTTCCCTTCCTTTTTTGTACAAATTCGGTCAACGTAGCGTCGTGTTCACTACTTGAAAAATATCATTTATTAAACGGGGATAATTTGCGTCTTGAAAAATGGCATAAACATGGCTAATTTAGCTATGATAAAGCTTCTGCTGTTGTGTTGCTGCACCTTTAGGCGAGAGAGTGAGAGAAACAGACAGTCAGAGAAATTTTTAAATCACTGTAGAAAGTACGAACATTAATTACGTCGTGCTCTCAAAGTTTGTACCTTCTCCTGCCATTTGCAGATTTCTCTGGCTGTATGTTTATCCAACTCTCTCGCCCTAATGTCTTCCAACGCAATAGCAGCACGTTAGTGTTGCTAAATTAGCTATATTTATGCCACTTTTCAGGACGCATATTGTCTCCGGTTATTAGATGAAATTCTCTGAATAGAAAACAGATTTTTACGGCTACAGCAGTTGTAAAAAATCAAAGAAAGAAGTGGAAAAATGACAATTTCCTGTATTTTCCTTCGCACTTAGTAAATTTTCTGGATTTTGCTATATTAGCTGACAACAGTTTGTGGAGAGAGGACATTTTTGAGTGTTTTCCATGTGTTATATACTTCACTAAGGTAACTGATTTGGAGTAATGAAGAAACGGCTGTAGTTATGTTGATGTTTCTTTAAACTGCTAGCAAGGTAGTTTTTAACAAACAGAGACGATTTTGTGGTCAACGGGTTCTATTAACAAGACTAACTTATAAAAAGAAGCTTATTTCAAGATAAAGGACGAGGACGAAAAGACAATACAGTTTATGGAACTTTATTTGGGTCAATGAATTTTTCTAGCCGGCTGTGAACCCTAACAATAACTTTTATTTTGATAGACTTGTTACTGTTGAAATAAACCTAATTCGGTATCGATTCCTAGAGGCTTCCATCAGATTACGAGGTATATGTTTCCAATTTTTGATCACATTTTGTTATGCCTTCGCAATGGACGGGGGAGCAGAGTCTTACAGTTTGGTAGCGTAAATCTTTGGAAATTTACATCCACGATGGGATTTTAGCAGTAGGCAACATTCAGCATTGATTGAGCCACTGTTCTTTCTGTAATTTCTTCTTTAGAAGAAGATTTATTATTCAATCCATTTCTTCTCACTGCAAATACAGAACTGTTTCCCGCCGAGTCTACCACCCTTCTTGTTTCAAGTTTTTCCTCTAAATTAATTTTGGTCGCCATAGGTTGCCATTATAGGTGAGAAATTTATCAAAAAATTGCCAGACTTCATTTATTTTTCAGCTTATTTGCCTATATGGCAATCTTTAAGCTATTTAATTAGGAAGCAAAGAGTGCAGTTAAATGGAAACCAGTATTTTACTTTGTTTTGACGTCGGACCACTTTAAATTATCAAAAATATGGTTTAAATAGTTTCAAGTGTTTTGGGGCTTCAAATTTTAGCGTAATGTTAAAGGCTGCGCAACTATTCCTGTGCATTTCTTTTTTGAAAGCTGGAAAAAACTCTGTCTGCGGTCAACTTTTACTGAAATTGGAGTGAAATTTTTGTGCTAGCTTTTTCTGTTTAAACGTTCGACGAAAATTATTAATTTGATCGCACCACCTGAGAAGTTTGAATACTGAGTTTGAACAGAGACAGTGTTTCAAATAAAAAGTAACCAAAGAAGTAGTTAAAGTTTTTTCAACCTGAACTTTGCAAATCTACGGCTCATTTTCTTTTCTCGTACTAAACTTTTCTTTCTTTAAAATAGTAAGGAAACGATTTTGTTGTTGAGGGTTGTTTTATTACGGTAAAAATGCAATGAAGAATACTCCCAGTAAATGAAATAGAAAGGTAGTTTTTCGTTACCGTTATAAAGGATTCTTCCAAGCGCATCTGAAAGCAAACGTTACTTTTCGATCAGTTAACAAAATTACATAACCGTTATTTAGGAGATTAAGATAAGCCAAAATAGGATGAATTTTTTGTTGAATAATTTTTGGTAACTGTTTCTTCTTGACACACTTTTTTTTCTTGACTTTTAAGGTCTAAAAAAGCACAAGTTCTTTATAGTGCAGTTGTAATATGCTTTTAGTTGAGAAACAAAGCTGCCAATTTCACAAACTTCAGTCCAATTTTGCTTGAAGTAGTAGTGGCGTGCTTCTCATAGATATTTTATTCAGTCTTTTTTCTATTAGGGTAACAGTAAGCTATTGCAGTTTTAAGGTTTTTTCAAAACTTTTCCCAAGTTTAACGTTTGGTGATTATGATAGCTGTGAAGAGGATTGAGCTGATAATAATTCATCTTTTCAAATGAACCTGTTGTTAACCATAGGTTCATTAAATTAGCTGCCATATTTGGATTGAAGTGATCTGATTAGTTCTCATTAAAGCTATGTTTCAGTGTACTTTTTTTTAAAGGCAACGTTGTTGCGGTAGTTTATGAGTCGATGGCCGTGGCGGTTATTTCTGCGTGACGTTTTCCATAATTGTTCTTTTCAATTTTTCCTTACTTTTTCCCATAAACTTTCTTCACTACCATTTAAATATTGTTTGCCCCTAATTAGACAAACAGAAGATTGTAAATACTAAAGAAGAAGAATAAATTTCAAAATCAAACTGTCAATTCTAAAAAACGAGGTACTACTTTACTTTTTTTTTTAATCCAGCAACATACAGTTAAACAGTCAAACGAATGACTTTTTATATTCAATATGTTACATCTTTGACAAAAACTTTCCCTGTAATTTTTACTGTAAATTATAAAAGTCAAATTTTTTTCTTTGCTGCAGCACGTAGTTTTTATTTCAAAAGCGATTCTCAAATAGTCAGCCATTTTTTGGAGGATGGAAACTTTGTAATTACTGTTGCATTTTCCTTAAACTATCCGTCACTGGAATTTCGGAACAACCTATGTTTAATAGATAAGTTGCAAATTTGCAAAATTACTTTTTGGTACAATATTTGGCTTAAAATGGCAAAAATTGAAGAAATGTCCGTCTATCATCGACAGTACAATGATTGTATGTCCTTCACTCAACTCTTCTTCACAAAAAGTTTCCTTTGATTACTTAGAAAAATAATGGAAACCGAGCTTTCTGAGCAGGTCAAAAAACTGGAATTGACACTTTTAATAATAACAAATTTCAGTCGTAGTCTGCTTTTTAACAAAGAATCATTCATCTTATGCACTGCAACCTAAAATTGCTCAACATACAAAATTCGAGAAAACGACTACAGTACACATGGAAAAGTTCTGCCTCATTACTACGCCAAAAAAGATAAATAGAGATCTTCACTGTCAGTAATACAGACCACATGTACAGTGACAACCAAAAATAACAAAAAAAATTTTTTTTGCATATGTTATTATTCAAGCTGAAATAACACTTTCCTCCCATATCAGGTTTAAAATAACGAACTTTAACCTGATACATTTTCCGCACTTATAACGTTCTCAAAAGAACGCAAAATTTTTACATATGCTATGATTAGAAGCAACCAGAATCTACGAGGTGTTTCTTGGCTGCATCAGAAGGATGGGGAGTAAATAAAGAAGTACAAAAATAAAAAGCAAAGGTAATATAAATTCCATTGAGACGTCCACAAACATACTCGCAATCAACAGAAGACACCAAGTTGAGGTTCAGTTCTCTTCTAAAAGTCTCCTTGAACAGTTCTCTCCTTCGTTCGATACGTTTCCGTACAGCCGCGATGCTTTTGAACCTGATCTGCTCCGAACGAGCTTTTTTTTTAAGAAAAAAGATTTTCTAAGAGTTTTTTTATCATGCAGTTTAAACTCAGCGACAAGGTTCAGTTCGACGGTCAAGCTAAAGTCCAAATGACTTTACAACGCCTGCTTGATTCCTACGTTTTTTTACGGCAGACTGCACCACAACTTACTTCTGACGGTCAGTGGAACACAATGTCTTCTAGACTCGCAGACCTGCATTTAAGACCTCTACAAGCCAAATTTTTTACAGATTCAGAATGATAGCGACAATATATACAGAAATTATCATAAAATCAAGAATCGTTTTCATTCCATAAGCAATTTTCACTAGATTTACGATTCTTAGCTCCTGCGCAGTGGAAATATGTTTACGGTCAATCGTAAACAAGAAAAAAGTGAAAATGAAGCGTTTAAAAAGCAGAACTTATAGAAGAAACAATTTCTAACATTTTTCCTTCCCCATAAAGCTTCTTTTACATTCTTTTTATTCCCTCTCCAACCTTCTGAAAACCGTCAAGAAATTCTGTGTTCCCTTCAGCTGCCTCCAGTCGTTGCATGTGTAAAAATTTTGTACCCTCTTTGTGTAACCCACAAGTATAGAAGATGCTTCTCAGAACGCAGCAACATTTCTTCATATCCCTTGGTTAGAGGGGAATACCTTTCATAACTCTAAAAATTACTTTGAACAGTCCAGGTGAAAAGTTACTCTAGTTTGAACAATAAATTCTAAAGGAGGAAGTTTCCTATTTTTCAGCCTCTGTTATATGCAAATCTTGGCCATTGTAAATTCGATGCGTTTTTAGCAAAACTTATTGTTCCGACAAAAGTGAAACGCGTCACTCAAATTCCGTCAAATTTATGAAAAGAAAAGTGATTAACAAATAAAATTTGAGCTGTGATTTCTGCCAGTAAAAAAGCTGCAACAGCCTTTTTCAGCTTTCAGAATATAATAAATTATATAAGCTTTTGAACTACAGTCTGGAAATGAAGCTTCCCTAAAACATAATGTGAGAAAGTAAAGTCATTATTGGCTAAGTCATATTAAGTACATGTTAGTTGTTGTTACCTAGAAATCAACCTTACTTTCCTTCTCACTAACTCTGTAAACAGGTACTCAGGTATGATGCCCCAAAACACTAGATAGCAGAATAAAATAAAAGTTAAAAATACATTAGGAAGTTTAATAATGTTTTATTTTTCAGATGGAATTTTCCCAGTTTCTCCACCCGTTGATCCAGAAATGCAGACATCGATACGGCAGTTGCTCATTAACACTAGAAATGCAAAATCTTCGTGTTGAATTAAACGATATTCCAAAGCAACAGGGAGATAAAAGTGAAATTGAAGCAAATGCTGAAACCACCACCTTACGAGTAGCATCTGCTGGAAAAATATTGACCGCGAAAGCAGGCGAGGTACGCTTTAAAATTTATGAGCCAACTGCGCCATTAAGCAGATATTTAAGCTCCCTGATTTTATGCACCCATAATTTTCAATATCATTCAGCATATACAAAAAAAGCACTAACCTTTTGCAACAGTAACCACTCTATGACAGCAGTCAAGTTAACACTAAACCCAAAATGCACCAGCTCAGATCGTCAATTGACTGACATTGTCGCTCAACTTCTTGCCTGCCACTTGCAGACAGAAAAAGCAATTTTAACAGAGTCTATAAGAGACGTGTGCTACCCGCTTGCGACTTCTGACGAACTGTATTTTATATGTCAAAATGAAAAAAAAATGTGTTACAAAATTGAGATCTTTGACAAAACTGGTTGGAAAATTGGCAGCATGAACGGAATTCATATTTCAAAAAAAATTTTTATTTCTATCTGCCCGTCCAATAAGAGGGCAGTAAATAGACTACTCAAGAATAAAATCTTAAACACTGATAGCCTCAGTCCTTTTTGTAAACAAAAAAGTAAGAACATTTACAATAATAGTAATTTAGCTCTTTGGGCAAAAAAAGTTGATAGTGCTAGCAATAATAAAATAAGAAGGACGCGAGAAACAAGATCCAACAAAACTAAAATCAGCCTTGGTGTTAATCACAACCAACAAGCACGAATTAAAAGAAGTGCCCATAGATTTTCACAAACAATGCCAGGTAAGAAAAATCAAAAAAGAAAATTAAAAAGTGAAGACTTCGTTGCTAAAGGAGGAAATTTACCTGAAGAAGAGGAAATTTATTCAGGTAACCGTATTAAGATAAAAGCAAAAAAGAAAGAAAAGGAACTAATTCGCAGAAAGATTCGAAATATCTTGAGGTCGTTTGTTGACGATTTCATTGATGATCAAACAACGTTCACTCGCCTTGGCCTTGATTCCTTCCAGCTGGCTTCATTTGAAATAAAACTAAGAAAAGTAGTCGGAAATCAATATGACATTCCAGAAGGTTGTGTTTTTGAGCACAGTTGCGTCAGCCAGTTGACAGAATTCTTAACAACTAGCAAAGCACAGCAAGGAGCCGATATCGCCAAAAGTATTTTAGCCGCAACTGTTAGAAACAACCATAAAATACCTCTAAGCATTTCACAAAGACAATTGGTTTTTATGGCTATATACGAAAAAGAAAATAATTTGCAGTTTATAGAATGCTACTCAATGAATCTGATAGATTTAGACCTTGTTCGGTTACGGCACGTCCTAAACAGAATGACTGCAAGACAGAACATCTTACGTACGGTTTACAGAGTAGACAGTCAAACGGTTCTTTCGTTAACAGAGTCGTATTTCTGTCTGTACTCAAGAGCTGAACTGCAAAATTCTGTAGAATTAAATATCTTCCAAAAGCCTCCCGTTGCGTTCTACTTAAGAGAGCGAAGTGGTTTTTGCCAGCTGGTTATAACCATGCATCACATAATGACCGATGGTTTCTCGATGAATATATTCGCTCGTGAATCACTGGAACTGTATCAGCAAAAGGTTTTACAAAGGCTTAAAAGCAGCTTCGCTGAGTTAACTTTAAAGGAACTCAAAGAGTTAGAGAATGTAAACAATTTGGAATCACGAAAAAAGTTTTGGCGTGAAATTTTTGCTGACAAAGCACTGAGTGAAATACCTACTGACAAGTTGGACGGAAAACTGTCGCTTCGAAGAGGTCAGTATCTACGTATACAACTGGAGAAAAATACCAATTGTTACCTGAAAAAACTGAGAGACGCATGCGACGTCACGTTATTTTCATGTTTAGTAGGTACGTTTTATATCATGATCAAAATTTTGTTTGGAATTGAGGACTTCTGCATCGGAATACCTGTTACAAAAAGAAATGATGAAGAGTCACGTTCAGTAATGGGCTGTTTTGTCAACCTTGTGCCTTTACGAGCGAAAACTGGTAGCAACGAAACAGTAAAAAAATATTTCCAAAAAATTTTAAAGCAGATCACGATAGCTATATCAAACCAGCTGCCATTTAACGACCTAATCAAAACCATCGATCCAAAAAAAGAATTTACAACAGCAAATCTGTTTCAAATAATGATAGTTTTAGACTCTTTCGACCCTATTACCGCAGCACCCCAAAGAACACCGCAATTTCATTTAATAAAGGAGAGCACTGGTTTTGTTAAATATGATCAAACATGGTATTTCGAGGCTCAAGGTAAAGATATTTCTGCAATTACTGTTGAGTACAATTCTGACGTGTTTTACAGAAATACAATCACAATGCTTGTAAAGAAATTTTTAAATCTAATCAAAAAACTGAACTTCCATCTTAAAGATCCTATTCAACATGTACATATTGAAAGCCCAAGTGATAAAATGAGCACTTATTGCAAATACGTAGAAAATGTTTGTGATTTCCCCTTCGACAAAACAACAGTACAAATTTTTGACCAACAAAATATTCGGAAGCCTTGCTGCACTTCTGTTATATATCAGTCCTCAAAGTACTCGATTGATTACCTAAGAAACCAATCAAAATGTATTGCAATGTCCCTTCAAAATGAATACGTCAAATACTATGGTGAGTTTGCAAGACCGGACACCACAATAGCCCTTCTAATGCGACGATCACCAAATATGGTGGCGGCAGTACTAGCCGTCTGGAAATGTGGCCTCGCCGTGGTACCTCTCAGCATCGAATGGCCTGACTATTTGATTGGATCTGCTTTGAAACAAATCGGAAATCCGCCATTACTTTTTTCCAGCCAAATTTCTAATGCTAAAGAAATCTACGGTCTAACGCTTAACTGCGACGTATCACACGGCTTCGTTAACATATCTGCTTGTAAACAGCTGCGAAGATGTCAACAAGCACAAAACTTGGCGTATGTTACTTTCACATCTGGAACAACAAATAAACCGAAAGGTGTCTGTACAAATTTTACAGGCTTAAACAACTTAATACTGAGTTATACAGAAACGCTAGCCATTAGTACAACAAGTTCAGTATATCAAGTCGTAAACTATGCTTTTGACATATTTTTCGCAGATTTCTCAGAATCCTGTGCTAATGGTGCTCAGCTGGTGCTTGCAGAAAGTCAGATCCCTGCTAAAGATGAGTTACAATCCGTAACTCACGCTTACATAATGCCTGCTTACTTGGCATCTTTGAAAAAAGACAGTTTCCCTTCCCTGAAAAATTTGTTGAAGCTTCATTTTGGTGGAGAACCGCCATCAACCAACTTTTTGTACGCTGCCATCAGCAGTGGAATAGATGTATACCAACAGTACGGTTTGACGGAACACACAGTTTACTCGACCTTACACAGAATGAAATTTGGCGATCACCCGCGGTCAATTGGGAAACCGATAAAAAATACATTCTTGATGAAAGACGAGTCTTCTGATCGTTGCTGCGTTTTCGGAATTGGTCTGAGCCGTGGTTACTTTGACAATGAAAAAGCAAACAGAGCAAGTTTCAAGGAAAAAAATTTCCATTTTGAAAATTCTTCACTCTACCAGCCGCGGCCATACTTCTTAACAGAAGACAAACTGAAATTTGATGCCAGCGGCTATGCGCAATTTTGCGGACGACTTGATAGAGTGCAAAAAATACGAGGTATGACAGTAAACCTAGTTGAGCTTGAAAATCAAATTTCTGCTTTACCCCAAATACTTAACTGTAGCGCCATTCTTCTTCACCTTGATGGCTCTACTTCTATTGCCATCTGCGTAACATTAGACGAGTTTTCCTCTGCCTGTACCAACAATAATATAAATGAGATAATAAAAGTGCAGCTTTCACAAAGAGTACCAGCATATATGGTACCTTCAAAAATCCTTGTTTTACAAGAAATACCAACCAATTCGAATGGCAAAACTGATATCACCGCGATCAAGGCACTGATAGATGCTGAGAACGATAAGCGTAAAACAGAAGAAGTCCTCTATAACAAGGATCAACATCCGGAAGACAAAATTTTCCACAAGCTCATTGAGGAATCATTAAATAAAACTGAAATAGATTATGCTAGTTCATTTTTTGAGAACGGAGGAGACTCCTTGAAAGCTCTGATGCTGCAACAGAGAATTGAAGAAACTCTTTTTATTAATTTTAATATAAAAGAAATTTTTGATTCATCTACAACTATTGAAATAATCGACAAAATTAAAGTGAAACAGAAACAAAAAAGGATATTAATTCGACAAGAAATAGAAAAATCGAAAATAGCCACGTACGATACAACGTCATATAACATGCCTATGAAACGTATTCCCTTAAGTTTTCAACAAGAAGGCCTTTGGTTTCTGCATCAGCTTTCAGAGGAAGTTAATAAAAGCTACATAATTTATCTGCAAGTTACAATAAACAAGGTGGTAGAAGTGCTAACAATGCGTACCTTGTTGAATCACATTGTTATGAAACATCCATTGTTAAGGACCCAAATCGCTGCTATTAAAGTCGAGCCAGAGCAAAGCGTATTGTCTGGAACAGAGTCGTACTTCAGTTCAGTTCCTGCAAATTTTTATTCGAAAAACTGTTGGTTCGACGATTTGACTCCATTCGTTCCACTGAAAATCAAAACCGCTGCTGATAGTAAGAGCACGTGTATCTTTCTCAGTGTTCACCACATTCTAATTGATGGGTATTCTCTACAAATAATAAAAACCGACTTGTCCAAAGCCTACATAAACCTCGTAAATCATTTTCCTCTTTACAAAAATAAGTACCAAAATAATCCTCAAGACATTAGATATTTTCTTCACTGTAAACTGCAAAAAGCGCATGAAAATGACTTGTTGTCTGAAAGTCGGAAATGGGCAAAGTTTTTTGAAAACACCGACCCACTGGTAATACCTTGCGACTTTCCAGAAACTAAGCCATTGAAGACGCTTGCAAGCCGCATAAGCGTACCTTTAAATATGAAAAAGTCTTCTGCTAAACTGTTCTGCAAACAGTACAACTGTAGCACTTTCACTCTGCTGCTGGCTACATATACAATTTTAATGGGCAGATTGTCTGGTCAAAAAACGTTCACTGTAGGAATGCCCGTTGCAAATCGTTCCCTCAACAACAGCACCACTGTCGGCCTGTTTGCTAATACTGTTCTCCTGAAAATTGACACAGTTTTCAACGGAAAAAATGAATTTATTGCTTCTGTAAAAAACTCAATTATCCAATCACTGAAGTGCCAACATATTCCTTTTGAATTTATCGTACGACATTTAAATCCAGGCAGAAGTTCAACAAATATTCCGTGTGTTCATCACTCAGTCGTCATGCATGAAGGATCACAAATTTCTGTGTTAAAGGATAAAAAAGTAACATTCAGTTTCAAAGAAATCCCTCCAAAGTTTGCAAAATTTGACCAAGAATGGTCGTTTACAAAAACTGAAAACAACTACACTCTAACTGTCGAATACTCCAAGCAGTTTAGCCAACAAAAGATAAAACAAGAAATCACCCAATTTAAGAAAATTCTTTCCCAGTTAGTCGCCGATATGAGATTACCATCTGTCCATATGTGCTCCAGCCAACTAACGGATACATTCGTTACCGCTGAGAAGTCTGTACTTAAGTCAAGAACTGTGAATGACAAAACTAATATTGACTCGCCAAAGGAAGTTAAAAACAGCCTAAAAGAGCCCTATACAAAAACTTTTCTAGAAGCTCAGGTACGACAGATATGGCAACGAGTACTGCATTGTCAAGTGTCCGTTGATGATAACTTTTTTACTTTGGGCGGTCATTCTTTGCTTGCAGCTAAAGTATGCTTCGAAATAAATAACGAGCTCCACTACAATTGCCCAATACGCCTGTTACTCGAAAACCAAACAATTCAACAGCTAGTCGAAAAACTATTAACTGCTTCAAGAGAGGATTTGCCCTTAACAAAGGAAGACTTCACAAGAAAAATTAGTTTTAATTCTTCTATAGCAGTATGTGAACTGCAAAAACCAATTTTAGACTTTTGTTTAAACCACCCGCATGCACTTGCAGCATACATCACTGGCTTTACTGTTCAACTAGAACAAGCTTGTAGTTACAGTCGTCTTCAAAAAAGTCTGAACATGGTTCTCATGAAGCATCCGGTTCTGCGAACCTCCTTCACAAACCATAGTCGAACAGTTCATTCAGTAGCTCACTCCGGGACCGAATGCTTCTTAACAGTTCGAGAGTCGCAAGAGGGCAACTGTGAGGTGCCAAGCCCGTTCAAAAAAATTGCTCTTATAACAAAGATTGAAAACCACAAAGGAAGACTGTATTATAAGCTTTGGCTCAGTCATGTACTGGTCGACCAGCAGTCACTGAAATTAATAGCTAAAGATCTATCGGAAGCTTACAGCGGTATTAGTGTAAAGCAAAAAAAAACTATGAGTTATTCTGATTACAGCCAATTTTTAAAAAACGAAATAGAAAAAAAGAAGAAAAAAGTTGAAACCTACTGGGAAGATAAGCTTAAAGACATTGTCATAGAAGATTTTACTGTCATGAAAAGCACTCCAGCCAAATATGATTATCTCTGCGACCGTCTCATCGTACACTTCCAAGGTCTCAATCGTATTCTTAGGCAACTGGTAAATGATTTCAACGTTCCACCTCTCGCTGTTGTGTTAGCTAAATTTGCAGAAACTCTTTCGGAAAGAACAGCAAAAGGGCAAAATATTGTAATTGCTTGTCCTTTTAGCATGCGCGCGAAAGATACACAGAATACAGTTGGCTTTTTTCTTCATGCACTTCCTGTAACGATCAATCTCAAAAATACCTCCACCGAGTCAGCTAGACTATGTCACACTATGCAAGTGCTGCAAGAAGCATATGATAACTCCATGGTTTCTACAGAATTTATACAAGAAAAATTAAAAGGACAAACACCAAAAGTAATGATAACATTTGAAGAGAGCGTTAACGGTGATGACTTACTCAACAATTGTAAAATTAAAGAGGACGATGGCAATAAAAGTTATACTAAATATGAACTAACATTTTTTCTTAAAACAGTCAACGATGACATAGAAATAAAGGCCGAATTTATGAAGAGCTTATTTATCGTTGAAGTAGTAAGGGATATAGTGAACGAGTGGGGAAAACGAATTTCTAAGACGATGAAAAGAGAAACTTTAACACAAGACCCAGAGAGCCCTGTCGTTGAAGACTTGCCGAAAGCAACTCTCCCGCACCTGCTCCAGAAAACAACGACCTTAGCCCCTTCAAGATTGGCAATTTCAAACAAAGGTCAAACTTTGACCTACTCATCAATGTTTTCTGCAATAAACAGAATAACGAAGGAAATAAAGCAAAAAGCTGTTTGCCTTTTAGGAGAGTTCCTGAGAAGAGATACAATTGTTCCAGTTATAGCAAAGAAGTCTTTAGGAAGTATCTTCTGTTGTTTGGCTGCTTTAAACGCTGGAGCGTCTTATCTTCCTATTGACGAAACTAACCCAAAGAAAAGGATCAACACAATTCTCCGTAAAGCCGGCGCTTCCTTCTATTTAGCCAACGCCAACCAGCAACTTCTGCCTACTATTCCAGCGATTGTAAACTTCGATAAATTATCTGCTCATCCAGAAAGTACCAAAACGTTCCGAAAGAATCTGGGAATTAACGATATCGCATATACAATCTACACCTCTGGTACAACTGGAGAAGCTAAAGGAGTCGTTATCGAAAACGGCAGTCTCGTAAATTTAGCAATACAAAGTACAAAAAACTTTTTTATGGCACCATCAGATTGCGTTTACCAGCTGACAAACTTCTGTTTCGACAATAGTGTACTAGAA
>UXUI01007221.1:9239-28268 GCA_900576705.1 Enterobius vermicularis | reverse complement strand
AGCAACTTATCACTTTTAAAACTTCAACTAAAAGGTGTTATAAACCGCCCCATCTGTCCCTGGTGTGGCGTTCTTAGAATTCACTGCAATTCCCAGAGCCAGTGTTCAACTTTAAGTTGTTTAGTTATTTTTCATAGCTTTCTTCGATCCTAGAGGAGAATACCGCCCAATTTGAGAAACGATGCAATAGAACATTAGTAATGTTGAAAACAAATAAGTCCGATTCTGCTAAATATCCCATTAACTCAACAACTGTTTTTGAAACCTTATGATCCCCGTCCCAGAACATCTTTTATCCCTTATAACCTACCTTTCTTCCTTCATATTTGGTTTTTGACCCACCTTTGTTCACCATTTACCAAGATAAACAATACCTCCACACTAGTCTCTCGTTTTCTAGACACCTAAGCTTCGGCTAGGTGCATTTATGCCTGTTTGACGTGATTCCAAAGTAGAGGGATGTGGTGTAGCAGTTAAGGACCAAATTTGCAATTATAGCCCTGCAATTACAAAAGGTTCAACTAACACAATTTTTCTAAACACAATTTCAATGTTTTTTCGGTTACCTACTGCAGTGAATTGATAAACTGTGTGTTTGTCTAAAAATCTACCGCGCTTTCAAGCTGACCAGAAAAATAAACAACCTTGAAAATCTGATCAAAAGGTCAAGATCGGTGTGAACCTTAATTTAATATTTTACAAACTTTTATACCAAAAAAAAACTAAAGCAACTACGTTTAACTAGCATACACCACCTCACTGTCACGTTCTCGCATGAAACAGGTATATGTGTGAAGAACTATTGAAACAGTAAATGCACACTGCCGAAATTAACATAACTGAAGAGAACTAGATCGAGAGACCTAATTGCAAAAAAATGAAGTTGGACCATCATAGAAAAGCTCATTTTTGGAGATAGAAATCATAACTATAACAACGCCCTGTTTTTGAACAACGACTAACAAGAGAAAATTTATACATCAGTGCAACAGAATTAGCAAACGGAAAAAAAAGAAGGAAGCTTTTTGTAACAAATAATATCTTCTGCAGCAAAAAGACTGCAAAACCACCGTCCACTTTTTGATAATATGAGAAAGCTATGCGACAAAAAAACTTTACCAACTTCCGTATACTTGCAAGCCTCAGAAACCCGAAATGAATAAAGTTGTCTCAACCGACAGTGAATACGAGTAAGGAAAAATAAAACTCCCAAAAGCCCCAAGCATGTAACAATAAACAGTGCACCAATCCTACCACTTAACGACCACGCTTTGACAACATCTAACACCTGCATCTGCAACAGACTTTGGTGACTCAGCTGACAACTGATGTCGGTGTTCACACCCGTATCAGATTAACTAGGCAGTAATGCGACGCCGTTGCAAATCTTACAAAACAAAAAATACTGATACCGTAAAACTCGTGCTAAAACTCTCTCATTGAACTAGAACAGCACAAAACCAGTTCTCTATTTACGGTCACGCTGCCAGTCCAGAAATCTCGATTGGTTCCTAATCACCGTTCACCCCAAGTCCACCCCCACCTTACTTCGGATGCACCAGAAGACGGTTGGGATGTGTCCAACTTACAGCAACAGGTTGTCTAGCCGCCATTCCTTTTGTAATCCCCTTCCAACCACTACCTACTTTACAGAATACTGTCCACCACTGTTGTGCAGTCCCTGATTGCAAGCTAGTAAAGACTGGCAAATTTATTATTAATTCATTACCATTTTAACAGACTGACAGATATCAACAAATAAACAGAACAAAATAATCTGCACGTCACTTTCATGTATTCTTGGGTTT
Source organism: Enterobius vermicularis (assembly GCA_900576705.1). Classification (NCBI taxonomy): domain Eukaryota; kingdom Metazoa; phylum Nematoda; class Chromadorea; order Rhabditida; family Oxyuridae; genus Enterobius; species Enterobius vermicularis. Next base: position 26,460 of record UXUI01007221.1, on the reverse strand, counting down.
CCCGCACTGCAACAACATTAAGTGTGCTGGGAGTGGCTCCGTCTGGCAGTACTACTGTCCATCTCTTCGGCCTTCACGCGTTTCCGCGGCAGAGGGGAGCGCGGAGAGAAGCAGGGCATTGTCAAGCCTATAAAGCCGCCTTATCATATACACACACATAAAAAAAGAAACAGCAAATTTACAGCTTTAGACAGGATAGAGCAAAACGACCTAAACTTCAAGTAACTAGACTTCAAACTTGAATAATTTAAGCGTAAAGGCGAAACTTGAATGAATTTCAAAAACCCCAACATATTCTTAAAGTAACAGCGAGAGACGGTACGAATAAAACTAAAAGAAGGCAATTTTAACAGACAAAACTAAACAAGAACGCAAACAATGTAGTAAGCAGATCAGTAGCAGTGACTTAAAAATGGGCCATGTAAGGGAACAAATGCGAGAAGATGAGATAGTGATATACCTTCGCGCCTTGTTAACTATAAATTACAGTCTCTTTTTTCTATTGTTATACCCTTTTTGAACTTTAAAATTCCTTTGCACTGTTATTAATTGTTATTAGTTGTTAATGTCTTATATTTTTGTTGCTTTACATATTTTCTGCGGGTTTAATTATTCAAGTTTGAGGTAACGAATAAACGGTTACTTATCAACGCTTATTAAAAGACTCGCTTGACACAATTTGTGGCGGAATAATCAAAGTAAGTCACTACGAGTAAAATGAAAACAAAGCAAGAAACTGACATTAAAAACTGTCCCATTTTCATTACAGGTATTGCGAATGAAGAATTGAAGTCGTTCATTATCTAACAAGTTCAGTAGGTTTTGTGCCACACCCAAAAATGCTGAAAACTAGCTAAACAAAATTACTGAGGGGTGGCCAAAATAACGAGTAAAATTTAATTTTTTAGGCGTACTTTTTTATTTAACTGTTCTGATGTGATTTTAAAGTGACGTTTGGTAATGAAAGTTTGAAGTCAAATAGTGGCCTTTCAAAAGCTTCTACATTTGTCATACTTCCCTTTAATAATTATTGGTTTTTTGAACCCGCATAAAAGCAATAAATTTTAGCTAATACAACGAAATCAACTGTCTTTAAAGCTAAGCTTAACTTTTGGTCTCAAATTCCTTAAGTCCGCTTCATTTTAATCCAGTTTAGACGATCCGAAATTAAAATGAAGCCGATTGCGAAAGATCTGATCAGTCGGTGCACAACACTCCCGCAGCACTGTTTGGCGTTCAAAGGTGGAAAAGAACAACCAAATATTCTCTCTAGATGCTTTTCAAATTCTTTCTCATTGACCTGCTAATCCATTACCCAAACTAATATTTCCTTTTTTACTTTTTTTAAGACCCGTTTAGCACTACTCACCGTATAATGTCTTCTTATTTAATCAAAAATTGTTGGAAGTTGAAAGCAGTCACGGAATGCGAGACTGCGCTAACGAACGGGTATTATCAAAAAAGGAATTTTTTTACCTTTGACTGGAAAATTGAAAGAAAGCTTCATTTTTCTGAGTTATCACGGACTTGGATGAGGAACTCTGTTTAAATATTTTTCTAGTACCATTCTTTTTTCGTTTTCTAACCACATCTTTCATTCTCTCAGTTTCAACCGCCCGTCGTATGTCCCATCGCGTGGGCTACTTGCCAAACCAGTTTCCTCGCCTACATACGTTGCTTTAGAATCTCTATTTTTGGCTTATTTCAATGTCATTGCCGTTTTGTTCCGTATCCTTCCAAGCTGATCGCCAAAGTTACTTTCCAACTTAGGAAGTTTAGATTAATGTTAAGGTTATTTCAAGAAAACTGATGTCACGTTTTTGCCCCTCCTTAGTCGGTTTCTTCAACTTTTTACATTTTAATGAATAATGACGGGGACCTATTTCGAGAATTCGTTCCCTTGCAAGTTTACAGGCCGTTTAAGTGCATATAAAATCCCAGATTCTCTGCTTTGTCAGCTGTTTCTTAACGAGTTCATCATTCGAGGAATATTTGTTAGAACTTAGTGAACTCGCTTTTATATGAAGATTCTATTCTTTACTTTTAAAATCGCTACCCTTTACAGTATAAAACGCAGGCATAACTAAAGTACAGTGATTTTTCACTAAGAGAATGTAAAATATGCGAAAACTTTTTCTCTGTTAGACAAATGTAATGTTTCAGTGAACAAATTTTGGCGTTCAAGGTCACAATCGGTTAGGCGACTCAGTGTGGAAATTTACAGTATACCTTTATTAGGGTTCCATGCCTAAGCTGAATTTTTGATGTTTTTGTAGCGCTCGCATTTCATTTCTAGAAAATCAGCTCGATGTCAAAATTCTACTGAAAAACTCTAATGTCATTTGTCTTGGCTCAGTTGGCTGGTTTTGACTCTTAGTTCCAAGGCGTATCCATTATCTGACTATATTTGTTTGACATTAAGAAAAATTTTTGTGGTGTTTAATTTTTTTTTAGACAACGTTATCTAGAATTGTTTTTCATAACATCGTTTCATAGTCTATTATCTCGCCTTGCTTCGTCAGCCCTGCGCCATTACCAACACAAAAACAAGAGGGAAAACGACTTTTTATATAACACGTAATTTACTTGGTTCTAAAAGACAGTTCAAACTTAATCAAGTAAAAAATTTTTTAAACTAAAAATTTTTTGTATTTTAATGGCCTGTAAGTTTGCGAAAGATGACTTTTGAGTTAAACTTCTGTTTGTTTCTGGAACCTGCTCTATTTTCTAACAAAATTTGAAAATTGTCTCAGAAGCTGATTAAAGCAGTTTAAATTTGATGTGAAACAGCCTAAGCAAAAAAAAGCGAGTGCAGAAAAGTTTAAGAATAACCACATCAGCAAATCTTGTATAAAACAGCAGTCTAGTGCTCGGTTTAACTAAGCTACAGAAGTTTTCTTTCTCTGTAATAATTTTTTTTAGAGAACATTATCTAGAATTGTTTTTCATAACACCGTTTCATAATTGATATGTTACGATTCTTCAACCTACTCGCTTGACCTTAAATTATTCTCTAAAACTTCTTTTGCTTGTTTTATAATATTTTTTGCAATCTTCACATGCTGCTGAGGAAGTCAAACAAAAGTCAAAACATCCTTGCCATAACTTTTAAGCTGCATCCTTCAGTGTTTTTTTTACTAAATTATTCCATTTAAAAAATTCAAGAAAAATTTACTAAAATCATTATCGCGGTGAAGTGCTGTTTGCTGTTAGGAGGACTGACGTTTAGCAGTTGCTTCAATTTGGCCCATTATTATTGTTGACTTCATTTAAGTCGTGACTCGCTTTACTTCATCCCCTCAACAACACTTAGTTTGCCATTTTCTGCTTTTTCAGCGAGCTCAATTTGGCTTACAAAAGTTACAGAAGGAGCATAATTTGAATTAGTTCATAGTTTAATTTTAACAACAAAAAGTAGCAATGTCAGAACTCATTTACTAACTTTTTACAAATATACTGTTGGAATTTATTTTTAAAGTACTCCCGTCGACTAGTCTTTTCTGAAGTCCAGAGCACCGTATCGGTTTTTGTCTAATGTAACGCAAGTTAAAGGTAGTTAAAGTTTTTCTGGCTTCTGTTTTATAAGAAATCAAACAGTTAAGGTTTAATTCTGTTTGGTTTTACGGAGACAATTATATTCATTGTGTGAGTAAAAAATTTCAGTTACTGACTTCGCTGATGCTTACAGGTTTCTAGGTTGAGAAAAAACAGATCTCTGCAAGCCTATAACTTGCTCAATTCAGCCTTAGGAAAAAGGAGAAATCTGCAGAATGCGGTGAAATAAAATGAAAAAGAAAAAAAACTTAAATATGGTTTGCAGTGCTTTTACCTACCGGTGCACGTCGGCGACAAGAGCAAAAAAAAGCCAAGATGATTTTTTAAATGCCAGTTTTTAGCAGAAATCTTCAACTTTTACAAAAAAAACTTTCTAACTAATTTGAAAGAACAGTATCCAACTGTCAGTTTGATTCCTCCAAAAAAAGGCAAAGATTGGAAAAACATAGAATAAAAATTCTTTCTCGCATCTTGCTTTACTCAAATAGGCTACAACGGCATTAATTTAAACCTTAATTTTCCTTTCGATATGGAATTTTTGATTTAACCTGGTACAGGTTATTGTGCTTTTTTTGTGAAATTTCCAGCCGAAAGATGTGTAAGAAAAAAATCGACAAAAATTAGTAACTTTGAATGCCGTACCTTAGCAGTTTTAAAGTGTCTGACGACGAAGAAATTTCACCGCAACTAGTTCGCTCATAAGAAATGCACAACGGAAAACCCGTAATGGCAATCAGTTTCCGACAACCTTTTACTTTACTATTAATGGTGGTTATTACCAAGGCCCAGTTTCGCGTAAAAGGTATGTGATCCCTCTTCTTGAATACCACAATTATTTATAAAAAGTTATTCTTAAGACCCCGAGTAACCAGGTGACAAATTTTTAGTCATAATTCAAGAAAAGAATCAAAAGGCGTATGTCAGCCTTTGAGACATCACAGTCTTTAAGGGTATTGTTACATCTGAGTAGCAGGTTCTCCACCGTAATTGGTCTCTTGCCATTATTGTCCCCTAAAGTCTTTAAATTTTACTGTTTTGCGGTAATTCTCCCGACTGTATTACAAAAAAATTTGCGTAGTACTTTCTATTAAAGGTGTCTGTATTTCTCAAACAACTGTTGGGTGAAAATCCGTGACTTTTTTTACTGTTCTAAAACTTTTAATCAAGCATATTTTTAGAAAATTATGCTGTCGTTTTATCTTCTTACTTTTTCTTCACAGCATTCTGGATTACATTTTTTGCAAAAGAACCTTAAGTATAAAATGAACAAAACGGAGGTTAAACGCAGTTGGGAGTAAAAATTATCACAGTTCATGACAAAGACAGTTTAACTAACGACGATAACGTTTTATCACGAAAACAAGAATAAAGGTCAAAAAGACTAACTTTTTGGACATGCTTTTTCAACGACAAAACAAAGCTTGGAAAAATGTGCGCGGTTTACTTGTACGCAACCTGTACGAAATGAAAAAAATAAACATTTAGGCAGAGAAAAGTGTAAAACATTTGTTGTTTGAAAAAACTACTGTAACTTTTCTCACCGGTCTATCCGTCTCAAGACTACTGCATCCGCTACTCAAAGTTGTCTGTGGTCCAATTTGTATTTCCAGTTTTTTAAAAATATGCAACTGGTTTGGCTGTTTAGCTCTCGAATCAGTTCAGCAAAAATTATTAGCATTTCCCTATCAATTAGTAAAGCATAAAAAATGAACAAGACAAATGTTCCAAGAGATATTTACTACAATCAGACTAATTTTCAAGTCTTACAGCCTTCTTTGTTCTACTTTTCTTTCACAAAAATTTAATCATAGTGCAGTAATTGTAAGTATCAGAATTTGGATTTTAAAAAACAGGTTTTTTTTTACTAGTGATAGTTCATTTTGCAACGCTAGAGCATGAAATATTCCTTTGCTCCAGTAACATCTAAACTGTCAAAGTAATTTCTCAGTGCTTTTTCTTATAACGATGTGCTGTCAAGAGGGTCACAGTTAGGGAATTTTGACAAACCATACTGTTTTATATTACTGACTAGGGAACCGCGCTGGAGTTAGCATCATTACCGACATTATTAGATCAGCTTTTTAAAAGAGCTACCGGTACAGTCATAATGAAGGTGTAATTATGAACTTCTGCGAACCACCATGGACTGGAGGGGAGGCAGTTTTATACTGCCAAGACGAAGATTTGACCTCGAAACAGCTTTATCGTGACAAGGTTGTGATGTGAAGGTTGGCTTAGATAAATAAACGTGAAACTGTAAAAATGTAGTATTTTTCAAAGTTTTCTTTTGAGTTTAAATTATTTATGTGTAATTTTCTGTTGCCACATTTCCTCATCAATAAAAATACGAGGCATATGTTATACAAGACAGGACTCCACTCGTATTGTCCTGCAGCCAAAAAGTATGGAAGTGGACCCCCTAAAAACTGCAGAGTTTATGATCCAAACCAAAAACCAAAATCGACCATTGAAAACTGGTTCACCAAGGAAATGTTTTACGTAAGTAATGTCTCTGCCTTAGCAATTGACCACGATCTCCAATTCCTGCAGTATTTTTTTTCTTTTCAGGATTTGTTCCCTAAAGCAAATCTTGGTTGGGGACCGCATAAATGCCTTCCGTATTCGTATGAAGCATTTGTGATTGCTGCTCGTTATTTTCCAGACTTTGGCACGACTTACCCTGAGGAGGAAATGAAAGAAGTACACACTCGAAGGGACGTTGCGGCCTTTTTCGCCCATGCCGTCCAAGAAACTGGAGAAAATAATGCGCACTTATACAAGTTAGGCTTAAACAAGTTCCTTCTGGTTAAACATCTCATGAAACGAGTTTTCAAAGACATCTGGTTGTTGTCTTTTCGCTTTTTGTTCCTCATTTGGAAAAATTCCTTCATTGTACATCAAAAAACTTCATCAAAAAGCGGAAGCTCTTTTTGCACTGCAGTTCTAACTTCATGTTTTTCTCGATCTCCAATTAGCAGATAGGAACAACTTGCCAGCCAAAAATTCGTACTTGCTCGTTATCTACAAGCGTCTGTATACGACAAAAACGTGAGACACTTTTTTCAAATTCTAACTCTCAAAAACCTTTTCATATTTAAAGATCCTTGGTCACCTGCCAAAGCACTACTATCATAAACAGTCATTTGCTTTGCAGAGGGATTTTAAAAAAGGCTAAAAATAGTGAGGAAACAAGTAACATTCTAATCCAGTCGAATTTTTTTACCTAAGAAAAGCCGATTAATACGCGAGCAATTCTAAATGTAACGTCTTCATTAAAAAAAATGACTAGTAATTATGTCGAGAAACCTATTAGCTATTGCCCTATTCTTAAAAGAAATGCGAATAATGTCAAAAAAACTGCGTCCCGTTGTCATAAATGATATTTAGGCAAGGATTTTCCTTTCAGAAATATTTTCAGAAAATTTGACTGGTAGCATCAGTTAAGCACTGGTTCCAAATGGATTTTGAAATATTTCATTATGAAATATTTCCTAACTATGCCGAAAAAAGAAAGAAATTTTTCAGCATACTTTCCTCATTATCACCATGACTGCCATAAAGTACAGTACACACATCATAACTATATCTCAGCGCACTAACAACCCCTTGGAAGTCCGCATTAAGACTGTGGTAGTGCACAACGGATAAGACAGTGTAAAGTATATTCGTCAAAAATTCTAAGCAGCAAGAGAGAAGTTGCAAGCAAAAAGTAAATTTAAGTAGACTTGTAGCAATGCTGCCAAGCACTGAAGAAGGGAAAGAAAAAGGCCGTTTGTATCCCTTACAAATACTAAAAATTGTAAGAACACTGGTTGGGATACTGCCAGTAACCTCATTTGGTCGATATTTCATTGTTTTAGTTTTTCTACAATAAAATGTGAACATGCACGCTATTTTTGTTTTTCTGACTGAGCAAAAAGAATCTTAACACATTTCTGTGTAAATCTTTCATTAAAAGGCCACTAAATAGCAGCTTATTCTCAAAAGGCTACCTAATAAAAAACAGATAATGAAGCAGTTACATCAGCAGTGCCAAGAAGAGAGAACTGTGGAACACGCCGAAATACCAAAATGAAAAGGCTTTTCTTTCTCTTGTTTTTCTCTCCTCCTCAGTCAACAATTCCCTTAACATAAAGAAGCAGGAAAGTACGTTGATTCCTTTATTGAGCATAAAATTGGTGGAAGTAATTTGGGGACAATAAACAATTTTGAAAAACACATCTAACAACTAACTTCAAAATTATTTATCGAGTATCGTGTAATAGCTTTTTGTGTGGTAATATTTGACTCTTTCAGCGACGAGCTAACCGACGAAGAAGCTGGGGATTGTTTTTACAGGGGCGGTTTTTACAACTGGTTTGAAGGTGGGCCAATATCGATGTTTTTGACCACTGACGACCCTGGTTTCACTCCGGAAAGCGGCGAAAGGTGTCGGAGCGCTGGGAGGTTAAAAAAAAATTTGGAAAATAATTAAAAAATTAAAAAATAAATTTGGTATGAGGGACTAAAGCTGTTACAATTTTTGCCGGATTTGGTGGACACTCTAAAAGTTAAGTTTTTAAACAATTTCCGAAAACTGGTAGTTAACTAATGTTGCTTATGCTTTGGCGGTCTGTCAATTTTGGAAGTCACCTTAATGGAGAGAGGAAAGCATTTAATCCACTTCTAAAAGCACTTTCTATGTTCAAGCAAGTCACTAGGTTTAGCATTTTAGTTCATTCAAAGCTTTTCAGATAATTCCAAAATTTACAGCATTTCATTTAATATCTCATACTATCTGCTGTGCTAAGCAATAAACTTATTGCTAGGTACTGTGCAAATAACTCATTATTGAACTACTTTTATCCTTGCAAGGGTGACCGAACAGAAGGCGACTTGTATACTGGATGTTACTTCGGTCGGGGAGCTATTCAGGTTTAAGAAAGTTTCTAGTCATTAATAAACTTTATTGGGGACATATTCAATGCTTTGTTTTTTCGGGTGCGAATCCTTACACTATAAATAAAAATGTGCACAAATTTAGTTCTTGTTTATATAGTCAAAGGTTTGTTTGTAACTTAAGAAATACGCTACTTGAAGACTGTACGCTATGAAAAGTCGCTATTAAAAGTATCAGAGCGTTTCTTCCTTTAACATTAATTGAAAATAAGTGTTTATTTTAAGTAACACATCAGCAGCCAAAAGGTGCATTATTTATTTTTGCAGATCTCATACAATTACAATTATGGACAATTCCAAAACTGGTTACGACTCCAAAATATAACAGCTGACCTCCTGGAAAGTCCAAACCTTATTTTAACAAAAACGGATCCCCCACTTACAGTTATGGCATCATTGTGGTTTTATATGACGCCTCAACCGCCAAAACCGGCGATGCATGACATAGTCCTAGGTGAATATACCTAGCAGCCAATTTAGAAGAGCATTACACTTTCACATTAGAAGCTAGAATAAAAGCGAAGAAAAAGACCTTTACGATTCAAATAAGGAAAAACATTCAATAAGAATATGACCAGCAATAAATAATTTCCTTGCTAAAAATCAGAAAAAGCAAAGTCCTTTTAAATTAATAATTTGAAGGCGTTTTAAAGCAATTCTGGATGAGTCTTATTATAAGAGTAACTAGCGTAATTTGCAGCGGCGTTAAAAGCAACGTTAAAAAACGACAATAAAATTGATTAGATTCCAAATGCAGTATTCTCTTTTGTTCTGAGAATGACCAAAACATGAAATCGCAAGTACCTTCATCCTTATCACCTTTGTTTAGGAAATTGGAATGCAGGAGAAAGGAATACTAGAGACGGGTATTTTGGACCAATATTTGGGCCCACAAGCCTGATCATAAACAATGAATGCGGCGGTGAGGATTCTGATGAGCCAGGAGGCCCAGGTGAAAGCCGAAGAATAAAAGCATTCAAATGGTTTTGCAAATATTTTGGAGTACCACCTGGCGAGCAAAAAACTTTGTCGTGCAAAAGTAGGTTTCATTTCAATTTATCAAAGCTGATATTTTTTTCAAAAAAGATCTCAAACCTAAATTTAAAGTAGTTAGCGCTTATAGGGCACTTCATTCCAAGTATATGGTTGAAACTCCCACCAACTTGGAAATGTCCATCTTTTTAAAAATCGCAATTTTTCAAAGCTGATTTCCCTGCTAAGGCCCTTTAGGGAGGCTAAACCTTTTCTTCTCGCAACCAATCAAGTCCCCTTTTATTAGTTTCCTTGTTTTGTTCCTTATACCTATAATTTTAGTGACAGAACTGCCTTTAAAAAATTTGCAGGCGGAGATTGCCTTTCTTCTAGTGTTTCTTCTTCCTACATCTTGCGATTAATTGGTAGGGTCAGTAAGGCACTTTTAGCTTACAAAGCAGAGGGACCAGTAATGCCGAATTCAACAGAATGTTTATAGTACAGTCAAGTTAGTAGCCAAAGATGCATGTGACAAGGGGAGTTTTAGTTTTAGTTTTCAAGCGATCAGTTAAGAAAGAGATTTCTAAGTTCAAGAATTTTATCTGTAGTCTGCTCGTCAGAGTTTTTGTTGTACAAGCAAACGTGAGCTTAATTCATCGTTCTTAGTTTGATATCGTGTTCTGTAATTCTCTACACTGGCTGTGCTATAAAACGAACAGAAACCTGGATATGTCAGTTTACTAGAGTCAAAACAGTAAGTCTTCAGACTTCTTTATGACATCAAAATTGTGCCAGATGTACACTTTTAGGAGGAGACGAGAAGCCGAAAACGTTGGGACAATAGTAACTTCCTATAACTCTGTAAATTGGCAAATTTTTGATATTTTAGAGTTTAATATAACTTTTCAAAAAAATTCTCAACAACCAAACAATACTACATTTTTGTAGTCGCGCTCCGTGACTTTTAAGAGCGACTGGAAATGGTTTCACCACTGCGAAACGCATAGGAGTACTGCGGGAAAAGCGGAAATTTTTTAGTCTTATGTTCCATTCTGGCCCTTAATTTTCGGCTTTAAAAAAAGGACTTCACCAATTTTTGATATTTTACAGAGCAGAACATTCTGCGCAGAATGTGCCTTTTTAAAAAATTGAAAGATATGTTTTTCCCTATATTTGTTTGAAATGTTATTTTCATTGTATCTATACAACTAGTAAGTGAAATTTAAACATTTTGAGTTGCATTTTTTTTTTTTTGAAAATAGAAGAGCTAGAAATTATTAAATTTTGTTGAGGTTGCAAGGTTGTTGCAAGCCTTCAAAAACAAGCACGTTAGGGAGCAGTCTGGTAAATTTTGCTACCTTGATAGGGTAGCGCGTTTAACTTGGTGGGAAAATTGCTTTTAAGAGCCTCTTTTTCGCATTCTGCATGCCAGTCTAAGCCCTGCTAACCAGCAAGATGTCAGTTAAAAAAAGTGTGTCACTCGACGTAGAATGGCGCTTATACGTAAAAGGAATGCTACCTCCTAAATATATTGATATTAACGGATCGCACCCTCTCCGCGCTACTCGAAGGAACGCATGAAATTGAAGAAAAAAAGATCTTTAGGAAAGAAAAGATAAAAATCACACTCAGCCTCAGAAAAAGGCTGCAATTTGGTACTTTTGGTACCAGTAGTTCCACCCCAAATTGACGAACTCCGTCTACTGAGACTAAAAACACAAAAAGCGCACTGAGCCCGAGCTGGGGTCGAGCAACATTCTCCGCTCGACTTGCACGCAAGTATCAAGTCTAAAAACATAGTTACAAATCAGATATTCTATTCAATTAACCGCTCAAGGTTTAAGAGGTAAGGATAGGCAGCTTAGATAATTAAGACCACCTGCTGCGGCCGACTGTTGAAGAGATACAACTAATGTATAGGCGTCGTCATTACCAATTTGTGTTATAACTTTTTCGCAACAGGACAAAGGCTACAGTAGTCCGGTTGGCTGGCAATTTATTGAAACTTGTGGCCATCGTTCAAAATGGACATTGTTTATCTAGTTTATTTTTGGAGTTCTGCGGATTTTTTGACACCGTTCAATTCCTCAGAACTCTGGTTACCGGTTTATTGCTATACCATGTTGATCTGTAGCCTCCTTGTCGAGATATTTGGTAAAATATGACGTTGGAGCTGATGCTTAAATTACTATTTTTCTATTACGTTGTATTCAAAACTGAGGTTGATAAGAACACAGGGTTTTTTTGGTTTTTTGCATATAGATTTCTAGAAGTGTGTTTTTAAAGCAAGTGAATTTTTATAGGAGGCGGGGGGGGGTTGCCAACCTTTTTTTTTGCAAACTTGCTATTTATAAACCCAGGTAGCATTACTATTTTTGCACTACTTAGGTAGAGAAATGGGTTTATTTTAAGTTTGTTTATTGTATTCTTTCTGTCTGATGCGCAATTGAGGTTCGTCTTTTTAAGGCAGTACATGTTTCCCTATATTTTTTTTAAACAAGAAGTTTATTTTAATTTTGATTACCTACAACTACAGTAGAATGTTTTTCAAATACTGGACTATTTACAGTAAGTTTTTTGCGAATGTGACCTAAGTCTGTGTAGCAGTGGTTCAGTCGCCGTCCTCCTGTTCCTTTCGTTGTTCCCTTTTTACTCTCCGCACTATTAGGTATTCCTTCCCACTCACTAACCTCATGGCTTTTCCTTTTTTTACATTTTTCAAAAGTACTTTGCATGTAGATTACAGTAACCAAAAAAAAATCAAGGTCTCCAGGCGCTCAACAAAGTTGTTATTATTATACTGTTAAAAAATATATGTAAAAATTGAAATTACTTTCACATTTTGGCTAAATTCTTGGATGAAAATAGAAATTAAATTATAAAATTGTAAACGCTGACAGATAAAACCTTGACAAACAATAAACAGTGGCTGCCACATCATTTACACAATTTACCCAGAAGTTTAGCGTACTTTTACGGAGTTTACCCTCATTACGCAGCAGCATGGAGCGAAAGTCGCTGTAATTTCTCCAAAATAAAGGATGATCGCTCCGAAAACATTTCACACCAAACTGGAAATGAATCCCTTTGTATAATTCTTGGGAAATCGAAGATGTCAAGAAATCTGCAGTTTTCTAAAGATATAGCTAGGTAAACACCGCTCAATTTGAACTGAAGTCAGCATTTTTATAGGTCGTCTGGCCCGTTGCTTTACCGTAATCCCGGTTCTGCCGCGAAATTTGATAATTGTTGGTTAGAAATGAACGCGATTACACTTCACTGAAAAGTGCATTGGCAGTCCAGGATTTTGAAGATCCTAGTGTGACTAATTAGAAGCTGCGACTGGATACATGCCAGGAATTAGGAACAAAAAGTGAAGTGTTAGACCCTGTTTGAACAGCTACTTCCACATAAACTACGCAAAACTGCTGTCTAAAACGGGTTATCAGATTCCAAAACGCCTTTTTTGAGCTTTCTCAAACTTTTGGCAAAGCAGCTTAGTCGTGTCTGTGCAAGCATCAGTGACGGAGTCGACAAAGTGCAGCTTACTGGTTCACCGGCATGTGCTGATACTCTTCAAGTAAATCTTTAATTCCATTACGGGCTGTCCACTTGTCCGAAATAAGGGTATTATTCAAAAATTATATTGTCGGGCAAGGTGCTTAAGAGCAGCAGTGACTTGACGTTCAACTGTCGCAAAGAAGGATTGTTCGCATCCTTCTCAATGCCTCCGAAACACTATTGCTTCAAAATCAGACTTCTCTTCTTTTTTCTCCGAGTCAAAGCCGACTCATTATTTCCAGCGGTCATACTAAGACCACCTAAATTAATAGTGTGTGTTTCTTTGATACAGGAGGCACATACTTCGCACCCTTCAGAGCGCTTGCCCAGTGCAGTCTGATCGTACAGTGGCATACGAGCCTGTACCCAACAGAAGACATTTTTGATGCTCAAAAGGCGCTGTCAAAAAACGTTCCAAAATGAAACCCAATCTTTTTCCCATCGGCTCTTTATATAAACCTGAATTACCTATTACAGGTGTTACTGTCTTTATGTCTATCTGCAATAAGCAACACTACTACCACAGGGACAAATGCGCTGCATGAAGTGCAAATTGCAGCAAGCTTTCAAACTTATTAATAGAGACCGCAGTTCTCTGAAGAAGACTCGTACGCAGAAAAGGAAATACGTAGTCCATAATGGAACAGAAAAAGCGCCACCAGTATTAAGAACTCACTAAAGAACGAGAAGCCTCTTCTTTTGGCTTTATATAGTTATGGCTAGAAAAAGTTTCAAAGAATTTTAAAACAGAGGTTGAAGTGTTGAAAAGAAAAATAACGTGTTACTTTGAAGTATGTGAATAAGTAACTAATAGCTGGTAAAGCAGAGTTGTAATGGGAGAAAATAAACCAAAAGGATTTACTCTCCCCCTCGTTATTTAATTTTTTCGCAGCCTGTCATTAAAAAAGCTTTGGAAGGATGCTATCGCTGGTCTGCCTTAGCTCTTTGCAGTTCTCTAACAAAAAGCACTTGACAGTTTCCCCATTGCCTGAGGGATCATCTCGGAAAAAAAAAAACCATTTCTGCTCCGCTCTTCCAGAATTTGGGTACCTGGGCCAAAATAATTTTTTTCCGAACTTGGAGAAAGCAGAGATGTACCGAGTGAGAAACAGACCAGGATAAGTGATAACGCAGTGTAGCCCACATTCAACTGGTCCATTGATTTGTGTTAAACATAAAAGATTTCAAGGCAGACAGCGAAAGGTGAAAGGAGAGCAAGCTTCTTAAGTTTCGCTCACTTTCCTTACCCTCCTCCTCACTTCTCCTGCTTTGTTGGCCGATTATACAAAAATTCTCTAAAAAAAAAGGTAAATTTGTTAATTGGAATTAAGAATTACGGATCGGAAGAGGAAGTGCAGCAAAAAACAAAACACTGTCATTACAGTAATCCTACAAACTTCACAATGGCGGAACAGTTCGTATCTGCTTCCAAAAGCCAGGAAAAAGTGAAAATAAGATATGGTATCTTATAACCGTTCAAAATTTGCTTTAGGAGCTTATCTGTCACACAGAAATATTTGAAAATTATTATTATGCATATCTGCAACGCACTGATTCTGTTTAAATATCCTCTGGTTTATAAATATTGTGCTCAAGTGCAGTACCCGAGTAGGAGTAGAGTTCAGAAAAAACCTTTTCTGCTGTTGTTAGAATAACAAACACCATGTAACTGTTAGGTGCCACTAGTCCAAAGAGTATTTCGCTACTTTTTGTAGTCCGTCCGCGAAAAAAAAAGCCACTTTGATATGCCTGAAGTTTGCTGAGCGCACCTTTGCAATTGCAAAGGCGTTATTCTTTGATCACAGTGCTATCAATACCATCGCGTAAGCTCCATCCCTGCGCAGTAGCAAAAAAAATGTCATTCTGCAGTGATACCAAATTCAGCTTCGTGAAATTTAAAGTTGCAAAAATTTTTTTTCCATTCTCGTGCTGGGAGGCAGTTCCATCAGAAATTTTTCTTTACGTCACACTTCGTCCATAAAAACTAGTAAATTGCGTAAAAATAGATAAAAAATACATGAACTGCAATGTTGCCGTGCTTGAGACAGTCAGAGACGGCCTCTAAACTGCAAAACTGAGTGGATTTTGACAAAGCAACCTTAAAGTAAATCGCAAACGGATGAATGGTTGCTTGTGTATTTGTCCAGTGAAATATCTAAACTGCAGTTTAAAAAACCATCGAACCATTTCTGCAGAACTGCAAATTACTACATTTTTGCCAGTTTGCGGTTGACATTTCTTATTGTGTAAAAACTAGATCGCTGAAAACTACGAGTGAGTTTTGTAGAAGATTTGGAATCGTCCAACAAATTCGTTAACAAAATCTTGTGTTGAGGCGGTAATAGTTTTTAGGCCCCATCGACTAGTTATTATCTACCGTCTGTATTCAACAACATCAGTAATGTTTCCTTCAAAAGTATTTTCGCCAGTCCAATTATCTTTACTGTTTGAGGAGAGAGAGACAACAGAGATTAAGGTGACCCTTTTTGTCCGGTAGCTTGCAAATTGCAAAATTTAGAATTTGCAGTCTTGCGAGCGTCGTGACTAACAAACACTTTCCTAAAATTGAAGATCAGGCTTCCTTGTCTTCGCTTCTCCATGTTCTGTAAGGCGTAACCTCTACAAGCTATTGAGCTTAGCGCGCCTGCTACTTAAAGCACTAACCACCAGCTAGTTAAGTTTCTGATACGAGTCCAGGACGTTACCTAGCCTTAGACCTTCGACGTCTACAACTCCGGTTTTTTTCTGTATTAAACCACCAATCTGCCTCCCTAGGAGGAACTGACTTGAGCTCCTGTCTTCTTTTCCAAGCTCTTTGGACCCGCATCCAAGCGCCTTGTGAGTGTAATGGATACTCTCATCAACCAATTTATCTGCAACACTTCAAAATCTTACAACAAATATGCACTTGAGAAGAGCACCCTCAATAACTAGTGTAGCCACGTAGTGCAAATAATCAACCAATACGAAATAATATAAAACCAATTATCTATTATTAATAGCAACTAACGCACAAAAGAAGTATAATCTGACCACGGGCACTTACTAGAATAGTAAAGGTTGAGCTCATTTTTCCCCGTATAAATGGAACATCGGCGAAGTGGATTACGAGCATGCTTCTGAATGCCTAGTATTTTTTTTCTTTCCCGACTTCTCAAAGATCAAAATAAAACGTCCCGTCTCTTAACATCCATCCTGCAAAGCCATTGTTTTCCAAACTTTGAGCCACACCAAACCTCATTGCTGTTTCTTTATTTTAATGCGCGTATTTGATCCTTTTAATTGATCGGAACAAGTTGCGAGCTGACGATAATAAAATAACAGCGACTGTTTACAACTCCGTATAATGACGCTTCGCCACAGTCAGAACCAGCAGTTGCAAGAAAAAACCTGGTAAGTTTCTGGGCTCTAACAACCCTCAAATACTGGGAGGTTCATCTCTCAAAGCTCCTAGCTCAGTTCTTGGAAGTCAGAGCAGAAACCAATCATTGAAATTTAAGAAATGCTAAAATTTGAAGTGAAAGAATAATGCAAGTTGAAGTCGAGTTTTCAGTTCAAAAGTTAGACAATGCTTCAGATCATCACTTTACAGCCTCTTCTGATTACATCTCGATAAAAGTATGGCAGGATTACTAACACCAATTCCCAGTACTATGGCATACAAATTCTTCGGTCATTTATTTTTGTCTTGGCCTTGTCACTTCAGTTGAGGAGAAGCTATTGTCTCCAATCCAAACACCTTCTGCTACTGCGATATGCCTGCAGCCGCATTCATTTACTGAAAGAATATCAATATTGTGACCCAATAACGTTTACTTTTCCCCTTAACCGATCTGGCAAGTGGATGCCTCTATGAAAGCTTTGTGGAGAGTTTATAGTACTACTCTCTCCGATAAACGTCAAGAGATTATCAAAATACACTGTCATTGAGCTCGCAACAAGATATTTGCAATTCCTACCATGGCACCGAATCAAAAAATTTTTGAGCTGTGAGGCTAAAAGAATAAGTTTATGCTGTATATTCAGTATTGCTATAAATATAGGAGAAAAATTGATAATAAATATACGATTAAACATAAGATGTTCAAACAATCTTATTAAAATTCTAGATATGACAGTCAAGTTTGAAGCCATGCTCTACAATGTAAGCTACCAACCCGACTGGACATCAACTTGGAAAAATGAACCTTGCAGA
>UXUI01007220.1:37917-51872 GCA_900576705.1 Enterobius vermicularis | reverse complement strand
AAAAAAAAAAAAAAAAACGAAGGAAAAATACAATTATTGTTAGTTAAAACAAAGTTAAACAATGAAAAGAGAAAAGGGAATCAACAACGAAAACCAACCAAAAATATTTTCAAATATGTATTATTGCTGTATGTCCCATTTTTCGTTACCACATAAATCGCTGAAGTGCTCCTGGTTCATGCTTCCAAACAAACGGTTTCAAGAAAAATAAATACAGAACTATCAAATTGATACCGACAGCGTATAGCAGCTCAACGACAAGAGATACCTTTGTATTATCAGTTAAACATAGCCGCCACAACACGAACGGAACAATAAAGTAACGAGTTTCAAAAAGAGGCAACGGCACAAGAACTGCCGCAATGGCTAATAAAGATAATAAGGTAATGTGCGAAGCAATATGTTTAACAGAACATCTGATCAAATAAAAGCAATATAGATAAAATGGTGCAACAACATATCGACAAATCCAATGCCGTCGAAACCATTTTCTCCAGATGTAAAATGTGAAATGTCGATTGTCAGCCAGCAAATATGGATGTTCAATGGTAAAGAAATATGCGCAACATGCCATAACAGCACAGAAGCAAAGACTACGAAGAGGATGGACAAAAAATTCCCGTAATGCCTTCTTCAGATGCCCAGTAAAAAAAAAATAAGGTGCTGCAAGTATACATGTGAAACTAAAAAAATAGCATAACTGCATGATATGCAGTTTTGGTTCGTGAGCGTGATGATCGCCAAGAACAATTCTAAAGTTATTCAAAATAAAAAAGACAACAAATCCCAAAGCCAAAAGAATCAAAGCCCGTAAGCGCATTAATCCGTGAATAAATGACTGAAAAAAATTATTAGGATCAATTATATGAATCAAATTAACGCCTCCGTATAATCCAGCCCAAATGATATTTGTTTGACGTGTTAAAACTGCAAAAAGAAAAAAAATAGATGCCCAGCCAGGTGATGAACAACTGAAACCCCAAAGCAGCACAGTAACAGATAAGAGGTCAGTATAATACAGCAGACTTGAATGAAACAAAACTGGAAATAAAAGAACGATTAAAGCTGTACTATATAAACGTTTTTCAATTAAGAATTGTTTGCGGAACCGTATTGCTCCAACATAAAAAAAGGGAATAAGTAACGAATTTGTATATCTTTCGTGTCCACACAAACCGAAGAGCGATAAAATATAGAGAGCTGGTGGAGTTGTAATTTTTTCGTTCCAGCTGAAACACATTTCTTTACTATAGGCTCAAAACCAGAGACTAGCAAAAGATTAAAAACAGAGATAATATAAAAGAAGTCGACAAGTTAACAAAAAAAATAAAACATACAATTCATGCAAAAAAATTAAAAGTTCCATAACCCTTCAAAACAAATTTGCACATCCCGTCTTTAAATCGTTTACCTCAAATGCAGCTAAAATTGGAGGTGCAGATGAAATTTTTTACAGCTCTAACAAGCAATCTTTTTTCCCTATTCATAAACACCATCTTCTTCTTTAACTTAAAAAAATGGAATAAAACAAGCTAAAAATTTTACACATAAACGAACAAGCTAAACCTGCTACAGCAGCGAAATTGGCAAAATTTTACAAGGAAATTCAATTTAGTCTTCTCGAAAATAAACAGATATGAGTGATGAAGACGTCGGTGACGAAGCTAAAGGTTCAAAAAGTGAATGTTTCATGACCCCCAAGTTAACATATTCAAGCAAAGAGAAAACAAACAGAATAGACAAATGTAGTTTACAATTTAGTTTTTTAACGCCTTGTTGTCAAACAGTTTTATACGTCACGTACCTAAAGTCCAAGCTACAGAACCTACGAACCTGATCTATGTGGAAAATTTCATCCATATACGGCTCTGGAACCTGTTTATTGGTAAAAGAAACCAAAAACGAGTGAAGAACTCCTAAAAAGACTCCTAGAACCCCTGAAAATAAATTTCTTTAGAAACGATTCAACTCTTTTTCCCTACTCAGACTATAAAGTGAGAAATTAGAAGTAATTACTACCTGTTATTATTAAGTGCAAGAAAAAGTTACTTCACAGTAAAACCGAAAACAAAACTAAGCTGAAGAGTAATAGCTACAATACAGTTACATCTCTTTTTGTTTTTTTTTTCAGTAACTATTAACAAACGAATTTAATCTATAAACCAGCTCCAGAAATAATGACATATTAATATATCATAAACTTTTTTAAAATCAGGCGAGTTACAAAAGATTACAGGAATTAAGCACACATGTCAGCGTTCGCGTCAGTCAATATCTTGAAGTTTTTCAATTCCCGCTGAGTGGTGGGAAGTGCTCTAACATGCAAAACTGAAAAGAATACCTCACCAAGTGCTCTCATTTGAAATTTGCACTCTTCAACAGCTAAAGAAAATAGCAGTTTTGAACGGTTGTCACCAGCTTTACTCATCTCAAAACTACATACTTTTGAAGTTGTTTTAACAGTTTCATTTTCGGTCGTTCAGTGATTTTTATGCTTCTACTTTTCCTTGGAATCTACAAAATTATTAACTTATCTCCAATTTGAAAACTGAATTCTCAATCTTGCGGTGAAAAAACACCAAAGTTTCTTTGTTTTCCAGAGAAGTGGGTTTTGTGTAGAACTTTTGGTTCTTCAAAGCCCGGTCTACAAGATGGTGCAACAAAGGACAAGTTGACCTCGAAAAAAAATGAGGCGATATCATGAAAAATGCACTGTAACTCATAATTTCTTCTTCTAAGCTGCTGAAAAATCTCGTTGGCTACTTCGGTTTACCGTAGCTAAGAGCAGTAAATCGTGAAGCTATACATGTAGCACGATGAGTCAGTATCCAGATTGCGCAACTGGCGGAATAGTGTTCCAGGGCGACTTTGTAACTTTAGCCCACCCACTATTCTTTTCACAAGACACCCGCTCGCCGTTGTTCCATCTTAAAATTTACTGTATTTTATAGAGGAAAGGATGACAAAAAGCACAGCTTTTGAAGAAAACCTGAACTGTATCATTTATTCATCTCATTTTCAGGTGAATACTTTGCACTGTTTTATTACTTATAAGGAAAATTAATTCTAAAAGAAGAATTAAATTTTTAACGAAACACTCCTCGAAACGGTTCCACAATCATTCAATTCTTTGAAAAGTCTTTCAAAGTATGCCACACACAACAGAAAAATCCAATCTTCTTGCAATTTTCAGAAATTGCTAATTCTAGAGCTAGTGAGGTAACTTTTCTAGCCTTGTATGCCAGAGCATAAGCTCAGCCTCGTAAAAATGTGAGATTTCATTTGAAAAAAGTGATAGATTTGTCACTGATTGATTATTAAATGACTCTTTTTACAATGAAATATTACATTAAAAACTGTAATTTTTTGATCGTATTCAAAATACAAGAAGAACTAGACTTTGGGAATTATGGTTTCTGCGTAGTTTAAATTCAAATTTTTTCTACTATAACAGACGACTCGGAAACTTGTTGATACAATGAGAAACGTACACTCCCAGTAAGAAGAACCATTGATCCGAGACTTCATGAATCAACTAGCACTATTTTCGGCAAGTGCACTCGCGAAGCGTCTGAAAGATAAGCAGCGAAAAGTTTAGTTTGAAATGAAAAAATACAAGAAACAAGAGCAAACTCAAAAAAATTGGAAAAAAACGCATGCGTAAGATGGAGCATCATAAACAGCAAGAGCACTTTTGTAAAAGGAACGCCATAAGCAGTGTACCACCAGGTAGGCGCGTCCCCTGGTACCTACTGATCGTAGCCGGAGAGTTCTCAGAGTGTAGGGGGCGGCAAAGCTTTCCATCCTTTAAAAAAATAAGCTTAAACTAAGAAACTGCCTATACCAGTGACTGACTTTAGAAACTTAAACTTTGGCTTCTATCAGAGTTAAGTCAATGGGCCAGAAGCCATTAATCGCGCCGTTCGCCTGACTATTCCCTTTGACACATGGAAGTCAAAAAATCCGCAACAGCGCCTATTTTACTACCTTCATTCACACTGTAAATGCCAATTAGTTAAAGAGGACCTCCTCTAGTTCTCCTAACAAATTTACTTAGTAAAGAGATTTTAACTGCTTTTTAAAAAACCCATGACAAACAACTACACTTTTCTCGTGCAGTGCTCATCAAAACCAACAATTTCAAAAAGGCAATGTAAAATAGAAATTTACAAATTAATATATACCAAAAACTTTAGACTTCGCTCTGTAGTAAACCTGCTTAAGTAAAGATGTGTTTAGGAGTGTTTCTGCGAAGCAGGTTAATTGGAATCTTGCCAGTATTTAGGTTACGATAAAAATTCAACTGCTGCTTGCTTATGATATCGTGCTGTTACTGCAGAAATTTTGTAAATTTAGTCTTAAAGTAGCAATTGGGTTTTTGTCGCATGGTTTTTTGACTTTCCTTTCTATACCACTATTGTACAGCGTCTTCCTTGAACTTGGGCAAGTCTGTTGCGGTTTTACTGTAGGCAAAAATTTAACCGTTTTTTCTAAGTGAAACTTCATTTCGGTTTCCTTCCCGTTTCGTACGGGTTGGACGTGACTGTCAGAATTATTTATTTTGAGAGTATGGTAATAAGGGCATCCACTGACTGCAAAAAGCCTACTCAACAGGATAATTGTTTGACCGTGTTGGGTACAGAGTAGCTTTTTGTTTTATACACCTACACTGCAAAAGTGAGAAATGTCTACGCTGAATTGCTTCGTTACTCATTACCATTATTGGTAACCTGTTTATAGTTTGATGTTCAGATGAGTAACGGAAGACCGATGGTAAGGAAGTCAGATATTGGAGCTCCTCCAACTCGTATGTCGGCGGGGGCGCCTCCAGTATTGCCGGCCAGTGCTTCAAGGAAGTCATATAAAGGCCTGTAGAAATAGTTTATTGGGTTCTTGGGCTTTTTAAAGCATAACACAAGTGCAAATTATTAAATAATATCTCACTCTACAGGAGCACAAATTTGCAAGGCTGTTAAAAATGTGTTTACATATGACTGCATCTTAATATGTATTCGAATTTTATTTGCAAAATATTTTCTTGAAGCCTTAATTGAGAGTTTATAAAAACTCTCAGAAAGAACCAGAAAGTAATCGTTTGTGTTTTATTGCTCGTTTTAAGTTTGTGAATTGTTGGGGAATATTTTTTAGGTGGTTTCAAAAGTTTTGTTCGCGGTATGCCTCACTCGGTCAAGAAACGGCGAGTTGAAGAAAATCTTGATGTTGAAGAGTCGGACTCAGAACCGTCAACCGTGGCAGAAGATGCTGAGGAGGTCGAGAGTGTTAGTGAGGAGATGAAGAAAGAGATTATGCATGGAGAAAAGGCTAAAAAACGAAAGAAAAGGAGATTCCGGTAAATTAACTGCTACCTCCACTTATGTATTTTTTATTCATTGTATTTATTCTTGCAAAGTGTACGCCTTTTTAATGAATTTCTTCATTTTGAATGGAATAAAAGTAGTAATTCTTTCTGTAATTTTTATACTTTTTTAGTCGTAAACTAACATAGTTTATGTGAACTTATGTGTTACGGTTGACTTATTGCTTGTTGCGTGTTGTTTGTTTAATTGTTTTTTTTATTAGTTTAATATCCATAATTTAGTTTAACGGACTCTTCTGTGAAAAGTCGACGGCGAGCAGAAAGGAGGGCTCAGTTAGCTGCTGAAAGGAGAGAACGGGCTGAAATGGGATTGGAAGTAAGAGTCAAGGAAAATATAATTATTGCAAATTGCCTTATTTCTTGTGCTTTCTGACTATTTTTCGTCACTTAGTGATCATTGCTAGTTTTATCGAATTATCAGCATTTTCCCACTACATTCTTTAGAACGAAGATACGGAGAAAAAAGAAAAAACTCTTTCACCTTCGCCACCTCCTGCTTCGAAGCCGCCAATGGTTCGACGTTATTCACCGATGCAGTTGTTGTGTGATCATTTATTGAGGAAACTGCACGCAAAAGATCCTGAAGAGTATTTTGCATTTCCTGTTACACAGTACGTTATTGGTTCTGAAAATGCAATGTAGTTTGTAGTTTTAATACTTAGCATAACAATTGGCTGCAGTTAATGTTAGGTCCGGGCCTCAATATTCCAAGCGTCACTTTAAAGTTATCGTCATTTTCTATTATAACTTCATTGTGCTTTTTGTGCCCTTTGATGATTTCATCTTTTTTTTTTTTTTTTTGTTTGTTTTTGCTTTATTTATTGTTCCCCAGTTATTAGGAGTCGTTTTATGGGCTTTCATAATTATGCCAAGGTTTTTGATTCAGGGCTATTGCTCCCGACTATCACTTGATGATCAAGGAACCTATGGATTTCTCGACCATGAGGATGAAAATTGAAGGGAATGAATACCCAGATCTAGCAGCATTCAAGCATGATTTGGATCTCGTTGTTAACAATGCACTGGAATACAACCAGCCACATACGATCTATAATGTTGCGGCTCAGAAATTAGAGCAAATCGTCAATTTCTATTTTTCAGAGCCGCATCTGAGATATCTTTATCATTCCTTACCTTTTTGCAAGGTACTATTTTTTCGTGTGACTTCATTTCCTTCTTAAAACCTCTTATTTTCTCTGTCATAAAATAATTTTCATTTAAGGCCATTCCACTAGATAAGATGGGGCTTACTCCGAGGATAAAGGCACACCCCATCCCTAAAGTAATCAGAAAGCCCGCAATTGTTGACGATGTTACTCCCGCTACGGTCCTCAGTTCTGTTGATGTGTCGCTGCGACATAAATTGTCTTCGAGGAAACCTCTTTTAAAGAAGATTTTACCAGATACTGAAAACGGCATAGAGCCTCAGTGCCATCTTTCCTTCTTAGATAATAAAGATGGAGCTGTATGTCTCAATGTGATTAATTCAACAGGCTCTGAAGAGAGAATTATCAAAGTTGGGGACCTTGTCGATAAACTTGATGAAGGGAATCCTGGTATCTTTGCCCCGGTGGAATCAAAATCATCAGCTCAGGTAGTACAAATTTGCTGTCACTGAAAATGAAATTATCATTGTTTTCCGTATTGAACTTGAATCAGTTGAGCTCAATTTATAAATCAAGCGATTTAACAGGTGCCCATATCGTTCCTGTCTTACGATCCGTTTAGTTCATTTGCTCCTCAGTTTGATTCCACTTGGGCTACCCTTTGTGAACGCGATTCAAGGCTTTTGCTTTCTACTTACGGAAACAGGTGATGGTTGTAAAATGTCTGCGTATGGCACAGAAATTGATATCTTTTTGAAACACAAATTTACAAATTGAAGAGTTATTTTTGCTTTTTTTGTTACTTTACTGAAAACTGTAGTGCGTTATAGGGTTCTTTTGAATATATATCTCTCTTTCTTTGGAAGGAAGGGAGACTAATCTGCTTACTAAACCCGTTATTGGGTATTTTGAAATTTTTTGGAATCTGGCAGTTGAAACTTTGAAGTGCACTCTTTATGAGATGATTTTGTGGTTATATAGAAACTTTTTTGTAGAATGCTTATAACTCGCCTGTCTTTTATTTGGGGCTTTTTGGCTCAATTTTTGTTGTTTTTTTTTGTTTCGCGTCTTTAATTTGGGAGTTTTAGAAGAAAGTCTATGGCTTTATGATTTAATTTTATTACACCCGATTATTATTTTATTTCTTAACATTTTTTGATTCTGTGGGTGTTAGTTACTTTTCTAATGCAGTCTTATAAATTGCTTTCGCGCATGAAACAAGGCCTAGTAACTTTTTTACCGATTTATCAAAGTCTGTTTTGTAGCAAGGGTTTTCATCTTCGTTTTTCCAGTAAGTAGTTTTCTTTGTTACCGTATCAAGGAACTGCGGGAATTTAAGAAAATGATTATTTATAGGGAGAATGCTACCAATGCCATCTCCTTACGTCAGATAGTCGCGGATGCCGGAGAACACATGATTAAGGTAGTTGACGACATTTTGGATACCCTAACCGATGGTGAGCATCGGCGAACAATAGCAGCTTTGGAAACAAAACAAGACACAAAGGTATGAGTTTGGTTCAGTCTTAGGCAATATTGTTCAAGTTGCGCTATTTGAGAAGTGTTCCTGAAAGTTCCTCTTCAGTAAGCTTTCAATCCTTCATCTAAAAATTTTCTTTTTTTTTTTTTGATTACGTGTGCTGTACAAACTGGTATCGGTGTCTTATTTTTCACTTAAAACTTACTGTTTTGGTTATATTAGTCAACTTAGTCATCTTTAATTCAATGGACTTTTCAATAAAGTTTTCGTATTTTTTTTCAAAAACAAAATTTAGTTTCAAACTCTTGTCGGCTTGTGATTTAAACGGCTATATCATCTTCTTCTGTCCGCAACAACAGTTTTTTTCAAAAAGTTCTTTAGAAGTAAATTGATTATATTGTCTTTTAGATACCCGAGGTTACTACCACTGATGGCTTGAAAGAGCTATTGAAGGAAGTTGAAACCCTTGAAAATGTTGGCATTGACACGTCTTTTGTTTCTGATATTCGAAAGTTATACGGACTTTCGGCTGCTCCAGTTTCTCTTGAGGTGTGTTGTTTTTATGGACATAATTGTTCCTTAAGTATTTGGGCGTCATAGCAGCGAGAGTACTTATCAATTTCGTTTTAAGGATCAGTTGAATAGGACTGGAACAATGATTGGTGATTTAGCGCTTTTGCAGAAGAATCGGTTAAGTTCTGTGCCACCAACTACTGTGACTGATCAGCCATTACCAGGTAATGTCGAAATGAATCTTGCTAACAAATTACAGGACCAGCTTCATCAACAAATTACTCAGTACGCGAAACCTGCTGATATTGTCTCTGCTCCTGCTATACATAATGCAGTTGGTTTAAGTGAAGAGGTTGATCTTGATCTTTTCAATGAATTTTTCACACCAGCTACAACTGCATAAGAAATTTTTGTTATTGGTCATATTGTTTGTATAAATTGTTTTTGCATTTTATTCTGATCTCTACAAGTTACTGCTCTGCTAATTTATCAAATAAATAAAAATGGATTGATTAAGTCGGTCTTTTTCAGTTATTGCAATTTTCTCTTCTTCAACAACTTTCATCATCCAGAAACGGTAGCTCCAATGTCGTTTTACAGATGCAAAATAAACATTTGATTTTGGTTCTGGTCTTTCAGTTTTGAGTGTTTATTTTGAGAAAGTCTGTAAACCAATGTTGGAATTACTGCGTCTTGTTGCTTTTGCGCTGTTCTGCGTAGAAATTTCGTCAAGGTAATATAAATTTGTTAATCAGGCGTTCACAGGACAATTATTTATTAGATTATATTTAGGCGATTTTTAACTCAGTGTTTTTTGACCACGGTGAGTTGTTGTTTCAAAATTTTGTGTACTATGGCAATCTTGTAAAAAAAAGAATTTTTGTATTACCAAATTCCCTTCACGAATGTGTGTTTGGGTTTTAACTCTGTATTAAGAGGCTTTGTATGTGAAGTTTAAGGTGCAATTATTAGATTGCTACTGTTTTTAAGTTTATGTGCAGGATTAAGTACGATGTCATAATAATGTTGTCTTTCATCCTCTCGCACTTGCAGTGGTTTAAAAACTGCTGTAATTAAAGACTAACGACGGAGTGTCGTTTCTATCGAATGTTTTCTATGGTTAATTTTGTGCGCTATTTTTCTCAAGGTGGCTCTCAGGGACTGGTTGATAATATGACGTTGTTTTTGTGTGTGTTTTCTTTTTGTCTCTTTTTGCTACAAATGTATTAGAATGCTGTCAGAAATCCATGGTTTTTTCCTGGTTTTCCTAACTGTATTTGTGATAATAGAAATTTGGTGTGTCAAATTAACGCTTTAAGTGGGGTCAGGAAGTGAGAAGTTTGTTGGTACTTGGTTTACTTGACGAAGATGTTGACTGAGCATTAAACATTTGCATTTGAATCTGTTCGTGCTGGGAGTTGGTGTTTTTTAACGAGGTGGGAAGCTCATTTCGTATTATGGAAGATTGGTTTCAGTCGTAGTGGTTAAATGATCTCTTGTTCTGGTACTACGCCATACACTTAGAGTTGCTCATGCTTTACGCTGCTCACATGGAGAAGCTCTTGCTGTAAAAAAAATGCTTTGACAGCGACATTTGCTAGTCGAATCTGGTTGCTATTGCTGTGTTATTATTCTAATTAGTAAGCCATAAATTAGAGCCATTTGAGTTTCTTGAGCAGATGGAAGCTGCTATAAAATAAATGCTTTGCCTATTTTTTTTTCTTTGCGAACAGATAGGGGGTGCTTAATCAAATCAAAAAAAAAGGAAAAAAGGTGACTTAAACTTTAAAACTGCCTAGATTTGAAAAATCAGTTTGCAGTGATAATCCGTGTTCGACTTTTGTGCTTCACCAAGTTATTCGATTTCTGCTTATAACTTTATTTCATTACTCAACTATGTAGTGGATGTTCCTCAGCAGGTTTGAGTTGTTGTGTCGTCGGTTTTTTGGTAATCGTGTTTTCTTTCTTCTTGAACCACTGGATTTAAGAGACCAGTCCTGAGGATTAAATGGTGCAAAACTGAACGGCAACACCAACGAAACCCACAGCAATGGCTTAAACTAATTAAAGAATACTTCGTTGTTGATCCCTCCCCCAGTGTTTCTCTTGTAGTCTTCAAGTAAGAATTAGTTCGTTTGTTAAACTCAGTTCAGAATATTTTAATTGGGAAGAAGCTTCCAAATTTTGAATGATAGTTGGAATTACGTTATAGCTGTAGTACACTGGATAGGACAAACGTGTTTCGAGGAGAAAGAGATTAGTCTATCTGGTAAATGATCCGTCTTTTGGTTACAGAGTTGGCTGCTGCATTCATTTTTGGTATTCTAAATTATGACGTTCTTAAGTCTCTATTTAGTTTTTTTGACTGCAGTTACATTTCTCATATGCTGATTAGCTTTGAACCGGCTGGAATATTTAGTTATTGAAGATTATTATGTAATAGCGCAGTGAGGCTTTTAGATTACAGGAGTGATGACGTTTTAGGAGAAATCTATTCGCATGGCAATCAGCAATTGTTGCAAAAATAGCGAAATCAAACTAGATAGGTTTTTTCATGTTAAAAGGACACATTTTTTGCGGAGTCCATGATTTTTATAAAGTTTAATTTTTAATTTACCGGTATTGAAGATATGGTGAATTTTTGCTGTCTGTGTAGAATTTATTTTTGCGATATAAGTGAGCGACGTGAAGATAATAATAATATGTGCTGCCTTAAATCCTTTGATCTGTAATTTTAAATTTTTATCTGATCCTTTCCAGTTGCAAAATGCACGTCGGAAATTTCTATAAAAGTACATTTTGTGCACAAACCCATATTAAATTTTTTTATATTTATACCTCTCAATTATCAAGCGGCTAATTTTTTAATTTTGTATTCTTTGTATTGCATCGTAATCGCTGTTTGGTTATTTCACCATATTTTAATTTTATGCTCAAAATTACTATATCGTAAACATTATGCTAACATTAATAGAACTTCTTTTCAGCTATTAAAAATATGCCTCGTTTATTCCTTCCTCCACTACATAGTTTTGACACCGAAAATTTTAAGTCATAGGGAGAAGCTGAACGAAAAAATTAGGAAAAATTGTATTAGTTTGGAGAGATTAAGTTATATGCTTTTCACAAAGGCTCTTCGTTGCTAAGACTCAACAGACTTACGATTTTGAGCAAATTATTTTAAGATACTCCGTTTTCGTTTGTGGCAAGCACGAGTAGCTCCACTACAGAAAAGTCACTCCTGTATCCTTGTAATACAATTACAAGAATAGTTGTGATTGTTGAATAAAAACGGTATTATCGTATGGCAAAAACGTCATTAAAACTAGCATTTTTTAGCAGTTAGTTCAGAGGATTTTTTTTACCAAGTTTAGAGGGAAATCGGTGCTTTGCTGCAGTTTGAAAATTTGTTGTATTTAAGACCCGAAAATAACTTGCAGAACGTAAGTTTTAATTTTATTTTCAAATGAAGAAATTATTATTCGGTTCTTATAGTTTTAAAGTTTCTTACAAAAAAAAAATTTTTTTTTTCAAAGTTGTTCCAAATGATGGTAACAGTTCGCTATCAGAGGTAAAGAGTGGAGGTCCAAAATCAATTAAGGAAGAAACGCGGCAAATATTGTTTAATTGGATAAGAGTGGTACTGCTTTACAGTAATGGCCAACCTTAATACGGGAGGACTGTTATATATGTCAAAGAGTGAGTAGTAGTAGAGTAGTATGAATTCTTTTTTTTTCTCTACTGTTACCGACAAATTTCTACTTCTACAAGCTTTTAGTTGATACACATGGGAAAACAAATAAGAAAAATCAAGGAAATAAACTTTTTACGAGTACCTCTTCTACTACACTTAGATGATACTCGTCTGAAAGTTTAAAGATGGTGAAAAATCTAGGGAAATAATAAGAAAGTTAAGACTCATTTCTCGTATCATTTAACTTTCTAGTTGTTTGTTAATACGGGGACTGCTAAACGTAATTTGCCGTTTATGAAGAACAGTCTTCTTTTCACCGAACACTTCCTCTCGTTTCTTCATCAGGTCCTTGTCTATTTCTCTTATCTTTTGGCGATACTTTCTATCATTTTTTTAAAGGTTTTAGGGATGGTATTTGGGTAATGACCGAGCTTTAAGCTGTGAAGAGTTTATAGTGGTTTTTCCAAGATAAAGAGGTGTTTTATTATTGTTTTGTTAGATGGTCACCTTGATTTTGAATAGGTAATAGCTACAGTAAAAGTAATTTCTCCATTTTGTATTTATACTAGAAATTGAATGCAAGAAAGTTTCTTTCTAAAATGCAAAACCGATGGTCTGCAAAGAACTAGAGCAATTTATTGGTGCGGTCCGAGAATTCATGCGAGATCCTTATTCATGCGATATTAAAATTATTATATTCTAGAAATTACAGCTGCCTTTTCATTCCTTACATTAAAGTTTTGATATACTATTAGTGTATCCTGCACTTCAAAACTTTCATCAATTACCCCGAACTGATGATTATAAGGTGGATTTTACGGTGGCTTATCTTCATTGCAAAACTTGCTGTCAGTATGTGTCACATATTCAGTGGTAAAAGTTCCACCAAAATTTTTTGAAGCTGTGGATTTAGCTACAAGTTTTGAGATTAATGGGTTAATACTAAAATACGAAGCATTACTAGCAGTAAATTATCAGAAGCAAAAGCTTGAGAAGAATCTTAGAAATAAAACTAGTCAAAAGGATAGAAAAAGTTATTGTAATGCAGGCATACGAACGGGGTAAAATATGATCGGGCTGTCGACTATTTGAAAATGTATTTTCATTTCCAACCTTCAATTAGTTTAGTATCCAAAACATCTGTGTGATCAAGCTTGTAAAATATTTGTTAAGGAAAAGTAATTTAAAAAACTTTAACCAGTTGAGCAAAAAATTATCTGAGGCGCAACAATCTGAGTTCAATTAATCAAAAAGGTAAGTTTCATTTCCATGTACTTTTATTGAGGCCACCAAAATAAGATTTGGAAAAGGGTATGTTATATGTGGTTTTAGAAAACGACCGAAAAACATAGAATTCGAGCTTAACAGAAGTCCAGTTTTTGAATTTTAAGTACTAGGCAAGATAGAAGTATTAGGAGTTGAAAAAGACTTTTGTTTGACAGACTTTTAAGCTTGAACTCTGTTGTACTCGCTAAAATACATTTCTTGATAAAAATTTTCAAGTAGAGGTTTATGACAGTTTTTTGGAGTTAAACAGTATCTGAAAAAAGCTAGAATCTTGAATTACTGTCTGATGCTGCGCAAATGATGTTTCATTTAAACGTGTAAGTACAGCATATGAGATAGAACTTAAAAACTAAATTAGTTCAAAATAATCAAAAAATTTTCTTTATTTAGAACACTAATTGCTGACAGAAAGGTGGCCAATAACTCAGAACCTTTGAAGTTTCAAAAGGTAGCAAAAATTCTTAATAAGTATTCTATGATTAGAATACTGATTGTCAG
>UXUI01007220.1:0-37831 GCA_900576705.1 Enterobius vermicularis | reverse complement strand
AAAAAAAAACCTTTAGAAAACTTAATCATCCCCCCGCCTTCCACTCCTGCTTAATGCCATATTAGTCATAGATCATCAACAGGACCCACCAGTTTTTTAAAAACACATCGCTTCAATAGTTTTGAGTTCGTCGTTCATAGATTACTGCAATAAACATTACAAGAGGACCCTTAGAGAATCCTAAATATCTCACTTAAAATTGTGTTTCAGTCCGCAAAACTTTAGTCGTAGGCCTTATCAGCTGAGATTGTGGCTGTAAGAACTAAACCTAGTTAGTCTTAATAAAAATTGGCAGTATTTACTGGAAGTTTAAAAAGCTCTACTGATTTTTTAAACGCTATGATAACTATAGATTAGACTACAATTCAAAAGTGGTTTTTCAGTTGTGTTTAATAAAATAGGAAAATATTACACATTTATGTATTTTGACACCTCATTCTTTCCACCTTGTTTCTTGGTAAATATGGGTTAATTTCTCTCTTCTAACTTCGTTTTAGCTTCATGCGCCCTCGAAATTGACTACGAGTCACTGAATGCAACTTCCACAAATCTCATTTCCTAATATTACAAACTACCATTAATTTTCCCATCCAGAGAGGCTCTTTTCTTCAATGCCAGTGTTTTAAAAATCTATATCCAAAACTCAAGACAAGTTCGACAGTTACAAAGTGGATTCAAGCAGCATTAGATACGACTAGCTGCTCTCGTTAGAGCAACTCGCAGTATACGGTAATATATTGCTTTATGTTCAAACAGAAATGATAAACGATTCAACAATTTCCAATTGCTTATATCTCAAGTATTCTTAATTTTGAAGGGAATTGGAAAGCTGTCAATTGTAAAAAATTAATTTCTTCAAATTCTTGCAATCTATATGCAACAGGAAAACTTTAAAACTACTCCCTGTTTTCAGTCATAAGGAAACTATGTTGATCAAACCGCTCCCAAGGCCCCATTAGCCTCCTACAGGAAAAATTAAACATCGATCTTCTAGCGGTGTACAGAACTGTTTGCCAGAGGCAGCAACAACACTACTGTAAATTAAAGTTTTTTAATGAAATGTTGCCAGTTTTCAAGCTTTCACTTTAATTCCGATTTTTTCAAACGATCAGTGACAGATTGATAGGTGTATGTATGTATATGTATATATATACATATAGCTTAAAATGCTGCAGTGTAGCAATTGAGCTTTTGCAACGATAACTCTTTTCGGTTCCTTCAGTTTTTTCATCAGCAAAAGTTTCGCCACCGTTATACCTGGTTTTGGTTTTGTACAACAGTTTTGTGGACTCAGACTGGTTTTGATAGATTTAGGTGTTTATTATGCAGTAACTGCGCCTGCAAGCTGATAAAAATAATTGTTTTCACAGATCTCAATTGATTTTGGCGCTTCAAAGTCCTGCAGCCATATTGTGAAATTTTGCAATTGTATATTTTTTTTGACTTTCAGAGGTCATTTTTAGTCACGAGGATTCCAAAAAATATTGCCGCTTGCAGATCGCATTTTAGCTATAGGCGAACATGATTTTAGTTTCACTTCTACTCCAGCAGAATACCATGAGTTAGTCGTCATTAATTTTTACCTTACCTGATGAATAGTGAACAAAAGGCTACTGTTTAAAAGTTCCAGGATTGTACAGAATACTAACGTTTATTTTCATCTTTTAAACGTATCTGTAAGCTTCTCACAGGCTCCATTTTGTGCGAGCAGCAGTGCCGCACTGGTGTGCCTTACGTGCAGAATGTATTTATTGAGC
The DNA here is from genome assembly GCA_900576705.1 of Enterobius vermicularis. Classification (NCBI taxonomy): domain Eukaryota; kingdom Metazoa; phylum Nematoda; class Chromadorea; order Rhabditida; family Oxyuridae; genus Enterobius; species Enterobius vermicularis. The sequence goes on along the minus strand of UXUI01007220.1, from coordinate 36,074 downwards.
TAATATTTTCTTAGCCTTCTTATTTGATTGTTCTTATCGGGCGAATTACTTAAACTGTTCATTGGTTTTAGAAGTCTCCAAAAGTTTGTGACTTATACGTTAAGAGATGTGCAGATCCCAGTTAGTTATAGTTTGGGTACAGATTTAAAATGAGTTTTCGTTTGTGGATATTTCTTTTTGCAGTAATTTAGTCTGCTTAAAATATACGCATTTATAATTGCTTTTTGTACTTTTAGTTGTTTTGATGGTTTTTTTACTTGAACTATGTTTGGTGTAACAGAAGCAGTAGTGTTTCAGGTAACTTAACCTAATTGAATTCTGTTTGTGCAGGTTAGGCCGTTCCGATTTTCAAAGGATGGGAGAAAATTTGCATTTTGCAGGTTAGCTTTTTTTATTACTTAGTTCTCTTTCATTTTTAGTATTAATTAATGTGTCATCTGGCCTCCAAAATCAAGTCTCTTGGTTCTCTGTATTGTTTAATAGAGGTGCATATGGTGGTGCTGCAGTTTAGTTTGCTGAGTCAGAAAAGTGCTCTTTTGTCCACTAATTTGCGCTTGATTTTTAACTGTCCTTCATAAACTTCTCGGTTTTTTTGAGAGACTTATACAGTTTCAGAATTTTTGAAACTTTTATTTTGAATTTTGTTTCCCTTAGCAACTTTGCAACTGCATTTTTTTAGACTTCATATTGGTCAGAACTTGTTTTGTGTTTTCTACCAACATTTCTACTTAGGCAGCTTTCTGTTTTATCACCTCTCGTAAGGTATTCAGACGGTCAGAGCGGAGTTGTACATACAGAGTGACCGTTCTGTTACTTACCTTCACAGAGAGGTAAATTAGCATTTGATAAGGAATTTCCTTAACATATAGTTTAGTATTTGTTCGATTTGCTTTTGCATAGATCTGATTAATTTGCTCTTTTCGATAAGTGAGTGCATTTAGACAAGGACTGTAAAGGGCTACAAGCGGTAGTTTAAATGACTTTGTAAGGTCCTAGAAAAGTGCTTTAATGAAAAGAGCATACTTTAGTTTTTAGCTCATCAAACATGAAGTGAAAAGGCATAAATTTTCTGAAGCTGCATTGTATTGATGAAGAGCGAAACAGGAGTCGAGAAGTTTTTGTAAAAGAAGGAAAGAGAAATGTGGACGAAGAAAACACATTTTGGAATAGGGATGGTGAACTGTGTTAGCGCTAAAGCTTTTTTATTTTTTGGTATAATCTGGACTACAGATAGTTGCAAATTAAGGTTTCTTGACCGAGCTCTTAATATTTTATTTTCTGAGCCTTAAGTAAGCAATGAGTTCTTCTATTTCAGGAGGAAGCAGATATTGTTTTGATTTGTTATTTTAAGCTTTTTTTAGAAAAAATATAGTTGTTCGCAGAAGATTAGAAATTTTTGAGGATTTTTTCATCTGATTTACATTACTTAATCAGATCGTCTACTTCTTTTCTGACCAATACTTAGTTATAGTTCGCGGCTCTACTGGATTTTCTATACAACGAGGTGTCGCTCCTCCAAAACCCGTATTCGAAAAAAATGAGTTAGTCTCTAAAATTAGTTGATCTACCGCTGGCTATGCTTTGGAATATGATCTCTTCTTTTTTTTGGTTTTTCTTTATGAGATCTTTCCTATTCCGTTTTGTAAGATTTTGGTATTGTAAGTTCGACATGATTTTGAGTAATCTAAAAAAATTTTCTTTCAGAAATCCGAAGAAAACGCCTTGCCGAGTTTTTCAGTTTGGCAATACCGGTCAATACTTTTGCTATTGTGATTCTGTGAGGTGAAGTTTTGCCCAGCTCAGTCGTCTCTCTAAATCATGAGTTAAAGACATAATTGTATCTGTTCTTGGCAAATTAGCACTAATCCGCTTTTTAAAAACACCGAAGAAACTGGTGTTGAAGTACTGTGCTCTTGTTAAAATTTATAGAGGATTGTAGAGGCTCAGTTTAGAATCTATTTGGTCTTTTTGTTGCATTTGACTGATTTGCAAGACTAGGGATTTCTTAATTTTCTATCTTTCTTTTATCGTCACTTAGCTATCTTTTTTCATTTTAGGACAGTTCTTGTTGAAGCTACGTCAGGAAAAGAAATTTTCAATGTTGATTTGCCTAGGACACAGGAAATTTTATTTTCTCCTCGAGATAGGCTATTGTTAACATTTGAACCTTACGCTATTTATGGTTCTAAAACGGTTTCTTTCTTTTCCTTCGCAGCATTTATTCTTTATCGGAAGAAAACTGTGAGTTAATTAAAAAGCGATCCAGTTTCAGGGCGAAAGTGGTGAAACCAAAGTCCCAGCCCCCAATTTAAGAATTTGGGCTCTCCCTTCCGGCAAGCACTTGAAGACACTCGTGGCTCAAAAGCAGGCATGCTATATTGTTTTGACTTTTAGTTTCTTTGGCTTTGTTTGGCACTGAAATCCGCCGTGATTTGATACAAGATCATAGTTGGAAGCTAGCTGAGGAACGATGGTTTTTTTATTTTTGGGGTAAAATAAGTGAAAAATTTCTGTTCTTCAGCACTACAATTTCAGGCTTCGTGGAAGATTCAGTGGACAGATGATGAAGTTTACTCGATGCGGATGGCTGGTTCCGAAATTTTCATTCATAAGTATAATTCGTTTGGTAGGTTCTAACTTTGGTTGTCTCATGCTTTTTGTTTTACTGTTGTCATGTTTGTTATTTTTGTTTTCTGGGTTTTTTACAAATAATCTTCCTCTAATTAGATCCAAAACAGCTAATTTTCCAGTTGTAAATGCAATTTCAGACAAATACGAGTCGAAACTGGTCATTCAGAAAATTGGAAGTTTTGTATTGAGCCCTGGATCGGAGCCACATCATTTTGCAGCTTATATTCCTGGTACCGGCGGCCAGCCTGCTGTTGTTCAGTTGCGAAGGTTGTTTTTCATGCTTTATTTTTTCATACAACTTTACTTTTTTTAACTTGATTTATAATGGTACTTTATTTCTGTTTTGTTATTTAGGATGGATCATATGTTTACGGTAGTGGCTAACAAAACTTTTTTCAAATGTGACAAAGCTAATATGCTTTGGAATTGTAAAGGTGATGTAATATACTTTTTCACTTATTCTAGTTTTCGGCTGAAATTACGCCGGTTAAATATTGTGCATATTGAGTTCTGGAAGTTTGGAGAGATCATGACTGCGTGATTAAATTTTTAGGTAGTGCTTTAGTGATAATGGCAATTTTGGAAGTAGACAAATCCAACAAAAGTTATTATGGTGAACAAAACCTCTATCTGGTAGCAATCAATGGTGAAAGTTGCATGGTACCACTTGAAAAGAATGGCCCTGTATACTCTGTAAAGTGGAATCCTAACGGGAAACAGTTTGCTGTGTGTTATGGATATATGCCATCTAGGGTTATTTTTATGCTTCAATTTTTTTTTTGTTGCAATTTGTAACTTGGAAATTGAACTCTTTATCAGTTAAGGTTTGCTGCAATTAAATTGGGTTTTCGATTATTTAGATTTCTGAGGTTCCCATAGCTGAACTGCTAAGTTACTTCCGTCTTAAATTGTGTCCTCTTGAAAAAAGTGCTTTTTATTTTTTCCTTATTTTAAGTTATGATTTGCACCAGATATATTGTTAAGGCAAGACGTTAAAGCAATAAATTTATTAATTTCAAACCAATTTCCTCTCTTTTTAGAACTATTTTCTTATGTGTACCTTTCTGCTGATAGCTATTCCCCTGAGTTTTCATACAAAAAATTTATTTTTCTTTAGGTAACGGTTTACAATCTAAAGGGAGACCCAGTTTTTGATTTGGGAGAAGGTCCTCGTAATGAAATCTATTACAATCGATTTGGCAATATCCTCCTTGTTTGTGGTTTTGGCAATATTGCTTCAGGCAGGATGCAGTTCTGGAATACTGAAGAACGCAAGGAGATTGTGCAGGTTTTCTGTTTTTGACAACAGAGCTCTTTAAACCTTTCTCCAAACTAAAGTAGTCTTATTTTTGGGTAATGTTTGAAATTAGGAGTATAGTGCAGAATTCTAGATTGATGTTCCAAATACTACATTGTTTGAATGGGCTCCTGATGGACAACACTTTATTACAGCGACAACTACTCCTCGTTTGAGAATTGATAATAGTTATAGGATATGGAGTTACACAGGTCGTCTGATTCATGAATCTAGATATGATCCACCTGATGAATTATGGCAGGTTGTTTCATTTCGCTAATTGTTTTTTTTCATGACTACTGATTTTTGAAGTACTCCTTATTTTACTTCTTATTTTAGGTCCAGTGGAAACCAATTCCAGAGGGCGTTTATAATCGCTTTCCGGTTGCAACTCTTACTGCAGAAGAAAAAGCTCAAGCTGGACTTCCAGTTGCACAGAAAAGGCTGGAAAATGGACATCCTGTTGACAATCTTCCAGCAGGCGCTATAACAAAGGGTGGAGCTTATGTGCCACCTCATCTTAGGAAGCCTGGTCTGCTTTTTCTTTTTAACTTTGAAGGTCTATATAGGTTTATGAGTTCTGTAGAGGCAATGGGCTTTTTTTCGCTAACAGGACTTTTTTGGTAAATTGGAACTTTTGATGGCCAGTTGTTCCAACAGAAAGTCATTCTGTTGTAGGGAACAAGCACAGTTTTGCGATAGGTATAGCGAGGTACAGGGAACCGGACGTGGAGTTGAATTAGAAAAAAATGTTTTTTAAAATGCGTAACTTGTTGTCAAGCCACGATGAAGATAGTGGAATATAACTGTTTATGAATTTGAATTAGTTAAAGCTATAAATTAACCAAGAGGAATTTTGTTATTTGGCTAGTTCCAAATGAGTTTTGCATTTAGGGATTCTTCATTACTGCGATGATGTTTCTCCCCATTTATGTGGATTGTTTTAAAAAGTCAAATTCGAGGCTTGCTCACAAAGTTCATAAGAGGCGCGCTTAATGAGGATTCAAAGATTCATTGAGATGTTCAGGTGTTAGGAAGAGAGCGTTTTACTTGTATGTTTTAGGCGTCAACCATGAAATAAATAGAAAAAGCCTCTTATTTTCACAGTGTGTAGTGTTTTAACTTTTTGTTTTTTTCTTCTGGATGGTAATTCAATTTTATGAATTGGAATTTGTAAACTCATTTGGATATTTTGTAGTACTGACTGAAACAGTAATCTTATTGCGTTTGATGAAGTCTTGTACTTTTTCATATTGTCATACCTTTCAGGAATATTTAATGGTGTCTAATTTCTTTTCTGCTTTATAGGATCAAAAAAAGGGGCTTTGGTCACCAGTACAGCGAGCGCTAAACCAGGGCTATCCGAACAGGAGAAGAAGGTAGTAGTGTGCCTCAGTAGTAAAAATGTGCTTCGAAACTTTGCTGAAGTCTAAAAATTAGGACTTGTTTTAAAAAACATTTTTAATTACAGATACGGAATCTGCAGAGAAAGATCGATGACATAGCAAAATTGAAGAAGAAGAAAGAAGATGGAATGGTTCTTGAAACTAATCAGCTGGCTAAAATTGAAAAGGAGAGTGAACTAATAGCAGAGTTGCAACGATTGAAATGTTAGTAATGACATACTCAAAATTTTATGTTTCTATTCTGGTAGAGTACGGAACAGTTTGAAAAAAGGATATGGCCGCGAAGCTGCAATTGTGGTATTACTTTTTTTTTCATTTGGTGTTATTGTTTTTACGTTGCTTTTATAGTTTTTCATCGTTGTATAGTCTGAAGGCATTGTTTACTGTTTATTTAGTTTCTACCATATTTTCAAAGTTTTTTTTATTTGAGCACTCAAGAAATTGAAGTTTGTTCGTAACCTGCATGATGTATGTGACTTTATTTACGGTGTTTTTTATTCTGGGGGTTTGATAACTTACCGATTGGTTTACTTGTTCAGGAAGCCAGTTTAATTATGGGGTATAGGGTCATTTACAGGAGTCATCATTAATGTAAATTGGGCGTGAAATCTGAAATAGTTTTTTACCGTGGTCATCAGCGCTAGTTTTTATTTCACCTCCGATGTTACCTTGTTTGTTATTTATTATGACTGAATGCTTGCTATCTCTGAATTGTTAAAAAAAGGTTTTTGTAATGTTAGAGCGCATGTTGCTTTCAATCATTATTTTTTTTCAATAATGGCAGCGTGAGCTTCTTCATTTCTGAAACTCTTGGCATATTTTTGGCTTTTTTAGAATTTAAAATATTTTTAGTTTATAAATTCAAAATACTGCATTCTAAAGCGGGTTAGAAGTATGCATGTGTTTCTACTATATTGGTTGCTCATTATGTTTAATGTCATTTTTACGTTTGAGCCACTTTTTTTACAGTTTGGAAATGTTTTTTTGTGAAAGAATTGTTTTTTTTTGTAAAGAAAGCTTGATTAAAGATTGTTGGTAAGGACTGATTCAAGAGTACTGATGTACAAATGCTGCACGGCAAACATTTTTTCTGGTACTCTGTATCAGGGGTGGGACTGGTTGTGAATTTAAAACTGCATAGCAAATATTTTTAAATCCTAATTTTTGTTCGTTAGGTTGAGTCTCACTGTACAGAAATTGAAAAAGTGTTTTGCGGAAGTTGCATTTTTGAAAGTTCTTGTTTTTCTTAAATTCAGCAAGAGTTTACGTGAGGAGTGATGAGAAGTTAAGTCATTAGAATAGATTTGGTTGCAGTTTATCGATGGCTTGATACTAATTGTGTTAAAGTGTGTGGAAAAGTATCCCAATTGATGACTAACCATTTATCAGGAGTATGCAAGCTCGCATGAAAAACGTCAGATAGTTACTGGAATGAAATTATGTGATTGACTGTGGCATTGTTTAATGCAATGTAATGTATTCAGATATAACATTTTTTGTAAAGGGGCTTAAAATTAGTTCACTTAATACGAAGGAAGTTCTGTATTAAATATGATGGAACAAAGTCCAATGTTTTCATTGGTGGAGCATGCAACATATTTCTTTGAGGAGAGGTTTTTTTGGAAGCGAATAGTTTGTTTGGATAATTAGGTACATTTTATAGAGCGTAATTGCGTACAATTAGCAAACAGTTTGGTTTGTTAGTATGTCTTTGTTGGTCAAATTATTGTATATATGCGTTTTTGGCGTGCATTCATTAGAGTTGTTCTGAAACATTTTAGAAAATTTATTTCTTTCCAAAATTTTTCATTCTATTATTGCTTCTTTTCTTCTCATTTTTTCTTTTTCAAGAACTAATTGCTAAGCAAAGTTTGTTGGGTATGTAGTTTTTTTATGTGGATTTTTTCTGCTGTTGCTTAAATAGGTCTAAAGTTCTTGTTTTCTGAAAAAAAAATTTTTTTCTACTTCTCCTTTTAGTTGAAATAGAATAAGTTTATATTATTGTATTTATTTGACTTTTGCATAAGAAATTACGTGGTTTAATGAAATTAGATGTTTTCCAACTGAAAATAGTTTTTTGTTTATTTGGAACATATTAGGTTTTTTTTGGTTACAGTTAAGTGAATATTTCTGTTTTCTTTTTTTTTGTTTCTCTCACTATTAGCTGTTGGTACTGTTTGCAAAATTCTAGTCATTATTTGCTATTAATAAATAAGTGGAATTGCTTCTCGGACATCGATTTTTTCTTAAAGTATTTGACTAATTTGGTATAATTTTTGTTGCACTAATTACTTCTGGCGGAGTTATGCGAATGAAACTTTTGAATGTCATTTACCTGTGCATCTTTTAGTGAGTGGATGATATTTTTGGTTTTTGAATGTAATTTTTATAACGTCTTTCTATACTATGTATAAAAGGAAAATAAAGGAAAAAAGAAATTTTTTCAAATTTTTTGAAAGATCAGTTGTCAAGAGAACGAAAACTAATTAGGATTTTTGGAATTAAAAAGGTTTATCTTTTGTGATTCTTTTGAGGAACTCTAAAAATCGTTCTTTGCTCATTTTCGGACGACATGATAAACGAGTTAGAAATCTTATTGAAATCGTGTCAACTAATTGGTGCTGATTGGGGAATACTTGCAAAGGAAAGCTAGAGTGATTTTTGCTTTCGGTCTCAATATTGTTAAAAACAAACATCTATGTCACACGTTCTCAGGTTTCACTTATACGATCCTTTGTGCATTATATTACATTTCTGTTCTGCTTCAATCTAGTGCTCTTTAACGGAGGATGATGGAAGTTCCATGAGCTAGCGGGGGTGGTAAAGAGCTTGGAGTCAAAGGAAAGTTTGGGGCAATATCCAGAGTTAATTTGGAAGGTATCAGGGTTTAGATATTTAAGAAGTTAAATGGTTTGGAACCTTAAGAAGTAAAGCAGTTGGAACATAGTAAGAACTTGACGGTGAAATTTAGCAGCATGTTTGTAGGTTGAAAACTTGTGGATACACTTAGCACAAAGAGAAGAGGTGACAAGTCATTAGACGTTTGGAAATACTGTCTTAGTTTAGTTTTTTTTCTTCTTCTGCTTCCAACATGTTTGTTTTTACATTAAAGGATGTGTTACATTTTTAACTCACCAGAAGAATAGCGGGTTTTTTGAAGCAAATATTTTTAAACGTTATCAATATTATTACACTTTGTGTAACACTGAAATTAGGTAATGAAACTATGGCTTTCTTCTGTTCTTGCGTAATGGTTTTAATAGTGCTATCTGCCTACCGCTTAAAAACACACAACAAAAGTCGTTTCCTTAGGACTTGGCATAACTCTTGTCGTATCTGTCAATATCTGTGCATAAGGTTGATGGGCATTAAAGGAGAAATAAAAAACTCACATGACTACTGAATCGCTTGGAAAAAAAAGAAATTATGCTAAAGAGAGAACAATTGCGAAGCGGCTTTGGAACAACGACAATGAAAAATCCACTTTAAGCCTAAAAAAGTTCTGCTCCTTGGAGAAAAAAGCGAAAAAATCGAGTGATGAGGTGAAATTTTTATCGTTCAATGAAATCGCTTTTCCAGTAAAAGTTTTTAAGTTCTAATTTTCGGTTTTAACTCTACCAATTAATAATTTTTTTCAATAAAAAGCATGGCAATTATTACTCCCTGTTACTAAAACTTGATAAGGTTTTTTAAGCAACAATTCAAAATTGCTTTCTCGGACATTTAATTCTTGAGGCTAGCTTTGCTTCCCAGACCCACAAGAAGTAGTTTATGTCATGACTTGCTAAAAACTTCAAACAACAGCATATACTCCAGATAACTGGTTATTTGGACATCGCCGAGCCTGATGTCGAGCAGGTGTCAAATTCTGAGGCCGGTGCTGAATATAATTCAGCTGTGAACACTGTAAGGTATAAGGTCAATTTGAAGAAACATTTTTATTTGTGCTCCCACAAGGTTAGAGGTATTTGTGTAATTTCGGCGGCATCAATTTTCTACATGTCACTACTACGCTTAAAGGCGTCAAAGGTTAGTTTCAAAAAATTTGCCTTTGTAAGTCCGATAACTTTTCTAGAATCGGACAAGTCACTTACTCTTAGTTTCATAATCACTGAAAAAACTGGTGCAAAAGAGATTGTTATTTTTAAAAATGGAATTCGAAGCGTTGAAGGCGAAATATGCACAAAAATTTTTGACAACTGTATAAACGATAATTTCGGCTTAGAGGTCCAGCAAAAGACATTTACCAAGCTTCAAATATACAAACTGCTTTCCAATAGCGGTTACCAGTATGGGAACCCGTTCACAGTAATCAAAGAGTCCCATATTGATTCTTCAGAAGGTTATGCTTTAATGGAAGACAATGCAAGTTTGGATGTTATGATGGACGGTGCTTTACAGGCCATTGTACACGCCTGTCTTATACAGTCTGGAGAAAATGCAGTGTACATTCCATTTTATTTCGGTCGAGTTCAGATAATTACAAAATGGAAGTCATCTTTAAAACACTCAGCTGTATCTTTTAGATTTGAAATTGAAGAAGAACGTTTTTTAGGACAGTTTACACTAAGCGGGCCAAACTTTTGTATTACGGGATTAGATATAGAGTTTCGAAAGCTGCGAGCCTGCTTCTTTGAAAATATACTTGCAAATCCACAAAGTGATTTACTGGTTAAGAAGAGAAAGAATTTGAAGGCGGACATGAAATATGCAATACTGGCCACTTCTTGTCGTCTACCATATAATATTACGAACTTGCCGGAGTTGTGGGACGCTCTGAAAGTTGGTCGAAACTCTGCAACAAAAATACCTTGCTCTCGTATCCCTACAAGAGACAATTTGCTTAACGGAAATCATGGTTCAAGAATTATCAGAGCAAATTTTTTAAAGAGTGATGTTGCGCAATTTGATGCACGATTTTTTGGAATGTCAAAAAGTGAAGCGGAGAAGACTGATCCACAGCAAAGGCTTTTATTAGAATGTGTCCACGAGTGTCTGGAAAATGCCGGTCTAAAGAGATTCCATAATGTTGGTATGTTCATTGGCTATATGGGGACTGAATATCTAGATAATGCAGCTGAACAAGAAGACGCAATTTTAATGTTAGGCAATAGTGCATCCGCCGTTTCAGGTCGCTTAAACTATTACTTTAAAAGCCGTGGCCCCGGAATTACTGTAGATACTGCATGTAGTTCGTCGCTGGTTGCTCTAAACTTGGCCGTTAGCGCCCTAAGGCAAAATGAATGTTCTATGGCAATTGTTGCCGGGGTGAACCTAATGCTGTCAGAGAGAGGTATCGGTCAGCGTTCTAACGGCAAAATGCTTTCGACAGATGGGTACTGTAAGTCTTTTGACGTACATGCGAATGGTTACGGAAGAGCTGACGGATGTGTTGTCATACTAATCGGACCCATTCGCAATAATGAAACACGGCCTTGGCCTAATGTTTTTATTGAAACTTGTTCTGTAAATCATGGTGGTCAGAGCGCATCGTTTACTGCACCAAGCAGTAAAGGTCAAGAACAATTAATAAAAAAAATTTTGTTGCCTCAGAACGGTCACATAACTTTCTGGGAAGCTCATGGGACTGGAACAGTTCTCGGTGATGCGGTTGAGCTCAGTGTACTAGAACGGAATTTGTCATCTTGTTGTCTAGGAACTGCTAAAACTAGTATTGGACATACAGAAGCAGCAGCTGGTGTACTAGGACTTTCAAAGATTTTTTTGCAAATGCAGCACAGTTACGTGCCTTTACACTCTCATTTCTCCGCACCAGGACCTGCAACCTCCGGTTCGTTACGTTTTCCCATTGTTGGTGAAGACTGGGACGGTTTGGTAGCGGGAATTAGTTCTTTCGGTATCACCGGTACTAATGCCGTTGCTACTGTTAGAAAGCAAGACCGCTGTAGGGTCGGGAGACATCATTTCATGTTACATCCTTCCATCTATCCTCTGTCTGCTGAAACTCGTTGGTCTCTCTACAAATGCATTCAGGAAAACCTCAAATTTGTATACTGTAGCAGTCACAGTTCGAAACTAATATGCTCGTCAGCTGTTAACAGAAATCTTTCTATGAAGGAAAAAGCTGTTATTCTTGTACATAACCCAGTAAAGGTAGTTTATGCAAATGTTGAATCTTCGGGTATACAACTGAATCTTCAGATTGACATCAATTTACGCTGCTTAGCAGCTGTAATTCATTACTGTGCTACGTATTTTAACATCAGAAAATATTTCTTTAAAGCAGTTGCTTTGATTGGCAGTTTGATGGACATAAAAGAACAAAAAAGTAGCAAAAAAAGCATTAAATATTGTTATATTTTTGCATTGCAGCTAGCGATGCTTTTATTTTTAGAAAAGTTAGGAGTTAAGATTAGTCAAATTAATTTTTCGAAGACTTTTTCTGTTGTTCCGCTAGTCCTCTTTCTCAGGTACAAGTGGAAGCGTAATGGTTCTAATAATTTAGTTCTGAAGGACATAAACGCCGCCTTATCACTTGATTCAAGACTAGTTCAACAAAAATTGAACGAATTATTGCTGAAGCTGACACAGGCAAATGTTAGTCATTCAGGCCTAAAGACAGTTCATCTGACTTTTGCTAAATTACTTCAAAAAGATTGTGTTCGCAGGTTAGAAAACAAGTTAGCTTCGTATTATATACACGGAGCAAAAGTAAACTGGAGGGCTATCTACAGTGAACCGTCTGCGAGAGTTACATTTCCTAATTATGTTTTTCATAAGAAAACTTTCTGGTGTACAAAACCAAATCGAATCTATGACAACGAATTGATTGGGAGTCCTATAAGCAAAACAAAAGACAAAATTATATTCAAGAATTTTGTGTCACGGTTAAACTGCAGATGGGTGTTTGAATGTTATTCTGCAGGTAAATTTTGTATTCCCTTCACTTTTTATTTGAATGCAGTTCTGGAGGCCTGTAAATGGTTATTAAAAAGAAAAGATTTGGAGGTTACCATTAAACTTTCTGATTTTCACTACAGTGAAGTTCCTGTGAAAGAAGATTTTTGGATCCAAACGACATTAAAAAATTTGGGAGAATTTCATTATGAAGTCAGAATAGCGAGAAATAATCGGCAACTAGCTTCTTCAGGAATATCTTTTGCTACTAAAGCTTGCCAAAAAAACCTGACGCTGGATGATAACTGCTTAAGACCATCGCCAAATTTTTATGCAAGTCTTTCACAAAGTGGTTTTCAATATTTTGATCATCTGAGGTGTATAACTCATCAAACGCCATCGAAAGACTGCTATAAATTAACGGCAAGCTCAAAATACAAGAATTTATGTTCGTTTGAAGCAGCGCTACAAGTGATGCGTCAGAAAATGAATACTCATATTGATTCTTCAGATAAAACTCTTAAAGTTCAAGAAATAAGCCTTACTAAATGTTTCACAACTATAACGTATATAGTATCAAAGGGGCTAAGTGTCAGTATATATGATGCTGTTAAAGGTTATTGCGGCATCATGAAGTTCACACTTAAAGCCGAAGCTGCAAAGGAACGCACATTACCTGCACCGATCACTAGTAGAACTACTCTAATGACGCCAAATAAAGATTATGCGAAGGGAAGGGCCGGGAAGCAGCTTTGGTGTAAACTGAATATTTTGGATGCCTTAAAGTCCGCTATATCAGATGTCTCACCGTTCAAAATAGTTTTTGATGAAGCAACATTATCGATGTCACTCACTTCGCTCGGATTTGATTCATTGACAATTACTGACTTTGTAAATCGGCTAAGGAAAATTTATCTTCCAAAGATAAAAATAAATGTTGCTGATGTTCTAGAGCACTCAAGCATTTTAGAGCTTGCTCGTGCGATAGAATCCCGCATGCACGCGATGGATAAAGCTGTAGCAACCTCTGACAGTAACTTTGTAAAGACTTCTCGACTTTTTGATGAAGATGTGTCTTTTAAAAACAGTGTTACTCTTTGTCAATCAAGAACCTCGCTCTTTGGCGAAGTACCGCTGAAATGGAACGATGATTTGCCAAAGGAACTAATAATAACTCTTTGTAACGAACCGTGCCATCAGAAGCAAACAATCGTTTGCAGCGAGACTTCTCAAGCTTATTGCATTTCCAACAAAGACAAAAAATACGTGTTCAGTTGGATGAATAATTTGACAACTGCAAAAGCAATGAAAAAAATGTTTAGAGCTGGATATGCACATTTCATAAAGTTTAATTTTAATGAAAATTTCTCAGTGGAACAGTTGATTATTATTTTGCTAAATCTGGCAAATTATTTTATTGAAAACAGGGTCTCGGTCACCTTTTTAGAAAGTTCTGCCAACAACAGAGCTAATGCATTCGCGAAGGGGTTTGCAAAAAGTTTTGCTGCCGAGTATTATCCGCAGATAAGTTTTCGCTACGGATTTCGTCTAGAAAAACTCGATTCATTGACAGAAAGTTCAGCCTGGTCAAAGTCTTCTGAGGAGGAACATTGGTTGATTACTGGTGGTTTAACTGGAATAGGTTGGGAAATGGCAAAATGGTTGCTGAAGTGGCCTAATGTAAAGCATATAACTCTGATTGGTAGGAGGAGGATTCGAAAAGATTTGCTGCCGGAGCTGTATTTACTGCGGAAAAAAGCTGAAATCAATATCTTCCAAGCTGATGTCAGCAGCATATTTGACATGGAGCAACTCTTTAAAAAAATGAAACCAAAACTAACAGGCGTTATTCATAGTGCAGGCATAAAAGCTGATGGGGTCCTCAAGACATTGAAAAAGGAAAATTTTGAAGAAGTCCTGAAGGCAAAATATTATGGAATCATATTACTAATGAAAATGATTCAGAAATACCATCATAAACCCAGAAAACTTATTTTGAATTCGTCAGTTGCAGCAGTCTTAGGCAATCGTGGACAATGCAGCTATACAGCAGCATGCTGCCTAACTAATCAGGTTGTTAAGGAGTTAAATTTTAATGGTTTATCAACAACCATAATAAACTGGGGTAACTGGTTAGAGACAGGAATGGCGTTACCTGTGAATCAATATTTAAGGCATCTTGGTTTTGAGGGTTTAACTAATAACGAAGCGGAACGATGCTTTGACCGCATTGTTCACTCAGACGTGACAAATGTCACTGTGGCAAATATTGATGTAAAAAAGTTACTTTTGAAACGTCCAGAATTACGGCCAGTTTTTTTTCAAGACTCACCTCAAAAACATAACGTGATTTTTATGGCGAAAAGAGAGGATTATGGTGATAAGGCTTTTGCCAACAATAGCTTCAAAAATAATGCTTCTGTAGCGGACGATCAGGAAGGAAAAGAACTCGCTACTATTAAAAAAAAAATTGCGCAAACAGTTGAGCAGCTGTGTCATACAAAAATTACCCCTTCTGATTATGACACAGGTTTCATAGAACTGGGACTTGATTCGTTAAAACTTTATATCTTTATAAATAAATTACAAGGGGTTTTTAAACGTGCAAAATTCATTAACATTTTATTTGTATTTGAAAATCCCACCATCAACCAAATGGCAAAATCGATAAGTAGACTTTGTGACGCTTATTTGACTCACATAAAACCAACAGAAGTGAATCATTTCTATGGGGATACCAAGCGAGTACATCTTGACAGAAATTGCGCAGCAGTCTGGTTTGAAAAGAACGGTATGCACAGTATGGAAAGCCTGAAATATCAGATCCAAACGACAGATAAAAATCAAAAATTATTTACCGACACAGAGCTTCAGACGAGACGGCCTCGGTACTTCGCCATCACCGGCAGTAATAAGCAGCAGCTGTTAAAGAAAATTAATAATTTTATAAAGTTAGAGAAGACACATTTAAAGAAACCGGTAATATGCTTTATTTTTCCAGGTCAAGGGTCGCAAGTTTGGAACATGGGAAAACAATTATGCGAAGGATTCGCTTTATTCCGTTATCATTATGTTAGGGCTTTAAAAAATGCGCAAAAATTCTTTACAGCAAAATCGCCAAACTTCTGTGAAGCTCTCTTTGAATGGGATAAAAAAGAGAATTTATGCAAAACTGATTATGCCCAACCAATTCTTTTCTGCTTCTGTTATTCTCTAGCAAACTTACTGAGCTATTTTGGCGTTAAAGCGAAATACTTTTTAGGCCAGAGTGTCACCGAGCTTGTTGCTTATACCTTGAATGGAATGATAAGCTTGAGTAACGCGCTTGAGATTGTTGTAGAACGCGGGAAAGCATTGAGCTCTTCGTCAGGAAAAGGTGGCCTTTTAGTGACCAATCGCAAAGCAGCAAATTACCTTGTGAAGAAAGTTAAAGTTGATGTTGCTTTAAACAATAGTTCTAAGCAAGTAGTACTGGTTGGGACAAGAGATCAGTTAAAGCAGTGTATAATGTACAACCGAAAAAAAAACTTTCCTTCAATGATTTTGGATGAGTGTTATCCATTCCACTCTAAATTACTCAAATCTGGAGATAACGTGGAAAAATTTAAAAAAATTTGCCAAAAAATACCATGGGTAAGGCCCAAAAGTCCGAAGGTTGTTTCTAATGTTGATGGAAAGTTAATTACGAGATTGAACACAGAAAAAATTATCCAGCAAATGCTTGCGCCAGTTGAATTTGAGAAGTGTTTAAGAACCCTGAATACCGCGGGAGTGAACCTTTGGTTAGAAGTGGGACCCGATAAAACAGTAAGCTCCATAATACATCAAGAGTTTCCTAATGCAACAGCTTTTTCAACGCTATGTAACTCCGATCTAGAAGTCCCTTCATTTTTAAAGTGTCTTTCTAAACTGCAGAATGCTGGCTGTAATATTAGATGGAACAGATTATTTGAAGAACGCCTTCCTTCTGAGAGCAATAAAATTAAGAATTTTCCGTACAAAAAACGAAAAGTAATATTTCCTTTGAAAAACGAGCATTTATATGACGGTAAACCTCTTCTTCCTGCAGCTTTCCTAATCTACTTTTTTGCAAAGAAAGCAACTTTCTGCCTGAATCAAGACTACACAAAAAAAATATTGTTAAAAAATTTTCAAATTTCTGAGCCATTGTCAGAACTGAGTAACATTAAATTCACGATTGATAAACTTAATAAAACTATGGAACTGTCAAGAAATGGGATTAGATACTGCTGCTGCATTCCAGCAAAAAAAATTATAAAATTTCGAGACCTCTCCGTGGTAAATCAGTTTACTGGAAAGAGCTCGTACAAAGTACTAAATCATAATGACTTTTACGAAGGCCAGCGAAACTTTGGGTTGCAATATGGTCCGAATCTGGCAGTTCTTAGAAAAATCAGAAGAACCAGTACAAAAGTAATCGCGGAAGTGGTAACTTCTCCAAACCCTGTGGTAATAATAGACGCAGCACTGCAAGCATTGTCGGCAATTCTTTTTGACAAAAAACGGGCTGCCGTTTATTTTCCTACAAGCGTTGATTACATTATTCTGAATTTGGAGGCAGGTCTGCAGAGCAGCTATAGTAGCCACAGTGCCAAATTTAAAGTATATGGAATGCTAACAGACGTGAAATCCCTTACCATACGTGGCGATGTTCTAATTAAAAAGAATGAGGAAATGTTCTGCGTGCTGACAAATGTGACCGCGTTTATTAAGCGATTATGTAATGGTACTATGTATCCGAAAGTCACAACGAAGAATGACGTGATTTTGAGAAATCCCCGAGACATATTAGACAAGAGCTGCTGCATTGCACAGAGTTCCCTTGAACTGAACAATCATCCGCATGGAATGAGGAAATATAAAGATACTAGTGAAAGTGAAAATTCAAAGAATGTCTCCGAAGAAGAGATTCACATTTTTGGCTGCTCCTGCATACTGAGTTCTTCATCAGAAGATGGTAAGCTTTTCTGGAGTGATATGAAAACTTGTTTGATCGACAGTGTTACCGATCGTCTTCAGGAAGATAAAACTCGTTACCTGAAAAAAGATCTCAGAGAAATGGATTGTAAATTTTTCAATATCAGTCCAGTAGAAGCAAAGTTCATCGACCCTCAACAGCGTCTAACGCTTGAAGTTGCCTACCGTGTTATGGAAGACGCTGGTTTGAAAAAATTCGATTCAAGTACAGGAGTCTTTATTGGAGCAAGTTCAAATGACTTTGCTCAGAAATTGTACAGCGATACGCACTTTTCGAACCATTATTTGGGAGCGGGTACAAATAACAGTGCCATTGCTGGAAGGATTTCTTATTTTTTTAACTTGCACGGTCCTTCAATGGTCATTGATACTGCTTGTTCGTCGTTTGCCGTGGCTTTATCTACTGCTTGTGAGTATATAAAAAGAGGTCATTGCAAAATGGCCCTTGTCGGTGCAGTCAATGTAATTCTTAACTCAAGGCCTTCCGAGGTATTAAGGGAGTCCAACATGCTATCGCCAGACGGTCTCTGTAGATCTTTTGATGCAGATGCGAATGGATACGTGCGATCAGAAGGCATCGGTATGATGTTAATTGGAGAGTATGATTCTGAATTGTTTGCACCATACGCTTCCATAGTCGCGTACAAAGCGAACCATACTGGCAGGACTGGCGGAATTACTGTGCCGAGTTGTCTTGTGGAGGAAGAAATTATGAATTCAGTGCTGCGGAAGTGTGATGGAGAAAAACTGTGTCATGTTGAAATGCATGCAGCTGGTACTGCCTTGGGCGATGCTATTGAAATGACGGCGACAAGTAATGCTGTTTCTAAGCTGAAGAGGGTTGATAAAGTTTGTTTCACATCAACAAAAAGTATTGTAGGGCACTGTGAAGCTGCAGCTGGCTTTGTGTCTCTACTCTGCGCTATTAATTGTCTAAAAAACGAATATATTCCGGCAGTGCCGCACTATAAAGTAAAGAAGAACTTTCATTGTAAAGAAAACTTTGTAATTCCTTGTGTCGGAGAGGAGATTAAGAAGAACAGTTTTTCCATGGTCAACGTGTACGGATTTACAGGAGCGAGTACTTCGTTTCTCCTCAATAGTGGAAATTCGTCAAGTAACGTCAGCAGACAAAACAGGTTATCTCTGCCTCCCTATCTTATTGTTTTCTCAGCAAAAACAAAAAAGTCTCTTATCAAAAATAAAACCAATTTGGGCAAATATCTTCAACAAACAGATTCTCATCTGAAAGATGTGTCGGCGAACCTCCAGTTAAATAGACTGCATTATCAGTTTAGAACAGCTCTAATCTATAAAAATCATAGGCAAAGTTTGTCGCTTAGCTGTGGTAAGGAAGTATTACCAAAGGTAAATCTTGACCACGTCTTTAAAAAAGGTTGTTACTGTTTGGTAAATACTAAGATTCTAATGAATAGTTTCCGGTTTTTCAGAAAGTTGTATAATTATTGTGTTAATGTAATTCAGAAAGGTTCCAGGTCCGAAAAAGACACATCTTTGCAAAGAAGCAGCACATTCTACAAAACAGTAAGCAAATTTGTGTTTATAGTTTACCTCTGCATACTAGGGGTAAGTCGGAGCTTCCTTCTCCAAAAGGACAGGATTGGGAAATGGTTAATAAAACTTTTTGAAGAAAGCAATGATTTGAAAACGAATATTTCTTGCGAAGATCGCAGAAAGTGTGTTGTTAGAACAGCACCAGGTAAAGCAAAAAGCATTTTAAAACAAAAACTTGTCGTCGTGGAGCGAAAAAAAGATTTACCAGGAAGCAAAATGTTAAAAAAACATAAGCATTCAATTTATTCGAAGAATGGTGAACATGGCAAAAGTGTAATAGAAAATATAGTTGAAGTGCTAGCTTACTTTTACGTTAAAGGAGTCAATATAAAATGGCAATTTTTAACAGAACGAAGCAGAAGCCGAATTGAATTACCCAACTACGAGTTTGAATATACTAAATGTTGGCCATTTGACGATCACTGTAAAAAAAATGACGACGAGAAACGTAGAAATAACTTGACATTCACTGAGGAACCAAGCAAAATAAAAGGCTTTTTGGATGGTTCATTTTTGTTAGATAGTGACTTACACAACGGTACGGTATCTTATAAAGTCCAGAATCAAAAAAGATGGCGCAGTGACTGCTATTTCCAAAGGCAGTATTATAGACGTGATATAACCGAACCGGATACATTTGTGAAATTCATTGCAATAAATTTTCGAAAAAAGGAAAGACTCAAAAATGTTGTCAAATATATCGATATAGAAAACGAATGCCAATATAAAATGTTCAGAAAAGCTATTTTGCTTTCAAGATGTACAAACGTCGTCTTTAACTGGCAAACAAATGGAACCGATGACGGTGTGATTCAGAACTGTCTTTCTGTAATAAAACTGTGGCACATCCTAAGTAAATGTTGTTTCAAGCTTCAGCAAGAGGCCGGTTCGTTCTGCGTACGTTTTTGGAATAAGAAGAGTTTGGCCAACAGAGGGCATACTTCAAACGGCTGTATTGCTCTTTTGAGGTCGTTAGGCGCTGAAACCACTAATGTTATATATCGTTATGTAGAATGCAACAGCTGGATAAAAAGTATACCTGCTGAAATATCCTCTAAAGAAAGTGAAAACGAATGTGTCATCTATAAGAGTGATAAACGTTTTGTCGAAAGGATAACTAAAACTCGCTCTCCAAACTTCAGTGAGGATGCTTCTATAACCTCAAGGACCATTTTGTTTACTGGAGGTTTTAAAGGAATTAACACAAAACTACTCCTAGAGCTAGCGCCTGAACAGGCAGTTTTCGTTACCACAAGTAAACCAGAAATGTCACTAATTAATTCACTGAAGGCCTCGACTAAAGTAAAAATTAATGTGATAGAAGGTAGCTGTGCGGACACTGTAATTATGGAAAAAGTTTTCCAGGAATATAGTCCGATAAGCTTGGTTGTTCACTCCGCGGGAAAAGTTAATAACAAACTAGCAGGCAAAATGACAACAGATGCTTTTGAGGATGTATTTACACCTAAAGTTGCAGGTATACGGTGCTTACTAAAAATGTGTAAAAAATATAAGGCTGGAGAGCTGGTAGCGTTGTCTTCCATTGCGGCTGTTTTTGGCTCACCCGGTCAAGCCAATTATGCTGTGGCCAACTGTCTCATGGAACAGATAATGGCTGAAAACAAATTTGGAAAATGTTTCACCTGCGGACCATGGGATGACGTAGGTCTGTTGTCAGGAGAACATCGGAGTGGTATTAGAAAACAAATTTCTTCAGAAGGCTGGATATTCTTGGATTCACAGTTAGTTGCAAGGTCTATCGCAGCATTACTCAAAGAACGCACTGGTTACTTTATCTTTCGTGCTGACGTAAAAAGACTTGTCGAGTCCCAAAGACACCTGTCGCATTTGCTTGAACACCTCGCAGAACCAGTTGTAAAGGTAAATCTCAACTCTGACACTGGAGCTGAACCTTTGAAAATTAAGTCAGTCATTTTACAGATAATCAGAAAGCATACCGATATTAAAGTTTTGGACGAAAATAAGGGGTTAGCGAGCATGGGCATTGACTCGCTAATGACGGGTAGAATCAGGGAGCACTTGTCGTCGGTAATCGGCATGGAGCTTCCGGTAACGGCATTTTACGAAAACTGCACCGTCAAATCATTGGCAAAATTCATCGACGCTATGTTAAGTAAACGAAGAGAAATGAGACCTACAAAACTTCTAAAAAACAGTGAAAAGTCTTCTAAAGAAGACTTACGTGACTGTCTTGCTAATAAAAAAGTCGAGAAAAGCAGGACTTTAGAATCTATTAGTTCAAGACTACTACATCTACCTCGCAATAAAGGGATGTCTGAAAAAATTGCTATCGTTAGCTATTCTGGTGCATTTCCGAATGCAAGTGACGTTGAAGAGTTTTGGGAAAATTTACTCGTTGGTGCATCGAATCTTCCGAATACGAATACTAATAACGGCACAGATAAGACTGAAACGCAGACTTGTTATTTGATACCTAATTCAGAGATGTTTGATTATAAATTTTGGAATCTTACAAAAAATGATGGTATTTTGATAGATCCGCAGATTAGAAAATTTGTAGAGCATGCTTATTTTACGCTAGAGAAATCCGGTTTACTATTTGACAAAGAATGGATGAATATTGGAGTTTTCGCTGGTGCTGAACCTTCGGAATATTTATGTCCAAGCTTTGGAAACGACGACTTATTAGAGAGAATGTATTCTAAAAATCAAAAAGATTTTGTTGCAGCTTGGACTTCAAAACTTTTAAATTTAAGGGGGCCTTCCTTAAGTGTTTACTCTGCTTGTTCAACAGGACTTGTAGCGGTTGCAGAAGCCATTTTGTATTTACAAAGCCACAAATGTGACGCTGCTATAGCAGGAGCGGTATCATTAATGTTTCCAGCAAGTAGGGAAGTAGCACACAGGCGGAACGGGGTCTTCTCAGAAGATAAGATCTGTAGGCCATTTGATGTCGAAGCAAATGGAACAATAAGAGGGTCAATGCTCGGTGTTGTTCTACTGATGAGAGTAAAAGATGCTGTTAAGCAAAGAAGACCTGTTGTAGGCATCTTGCGTGAAGTTTCAGTCAATAATGATGGGGCAGAAAAATCGAGCTTTATGGCTCCAAACGTTAAAGGTCAGCAGCGCTGTATTGAACATGCAGTAAAGCTATCCGGTGTACCAGAAGTTGAATTCATTGAATGCCACGGAACTGCAACAAAAATTGGCGACTTAGTAGAGCTGGAAGCTCTGAGTCGAGGTTATCATGGAAAGTCAACTCTTGGATCTGTGAAAGCTAATATTGGGCACGGTTTCGCTGCTGGAGGAATGGCAGGATTAATAAAACTTTGTAAGGTATCTGAGAGTCGAATCATTCCAAAACAAATCCATCTAAAAAAATGCATCGGCTCGTTTGCAACAGACAAATTTGTAGTACCTGTAGAAAATCAAAGTATTAAAAAAAGTAACTTTAATCTTGCCATCAGTTCCTTTGGTGTTGGAGGCACAAATGCACACTTAATTATGGAGAGCGTTAGTGATTGGCATAACAGAAGAGACGAGTCCACGAAATACTATGTGTTGCCAGTTTCTGCAGCAGCAAAGGAGTCATGTCGAGAGTACTGTCAACAGCTAGCAGAATATCTGAATTCCAAATGTTTATTGTTTGGCGTAGCGTCAACTCTTCAGAATTATCGCCCAAACTACAGGTATCGAACGTATATCGTTGCTCAATCGGTTAAGGAGGCTCAGAAAAAGCTAAAAATGGCTGACATTTATAATGCAGAAAAGCTTACTAGAAAAAATGTTGCTTTCTTCTTCGCACCTCAAGGAGTCCAGTATGCTGGAATGGGGTTTTCGTTTTTCAAATACGGAAAAGTTTTTCGTAAAAGAATTAAAAAGTATAATGGAATGGTAAGACAATTACTAGGTTTAGACCTGTTAGAAATTCTATTCTGCGAATCAAAAGGGCTCATCATGAACGAACAATATATTCAAGTTGCACTATTTTGCTTGTGCCACGCTATTGTCAAAGAACTTGAGTACCGTGGTGTTACCCCTTCCGTATTGATAGGCCACAGTCTTGGCGAATACGTTGCAGCTGCCTGTGCTAATGTATTCTCCGTTGAAGACGGAATCAGACTGTTACTTGAGAGAGGAAGACTTTGTACCGAAACGAAATCAGCGAGTATGATTGCAATCAAAGGATATTATGAGGAACTTCCAGACGAAGTCCAAATCTGTGCTGTTTTGAATGATCAACTGAAATGTGTTGTTGGGGCTGAAGCAGATATTAAGGCTTTCTGTAACGTTCTGCAGCAGAAAAACATTGATTTCGTAAAAATGAAAACTGAACGCGGCTTCCACAGTTCTTATATGGACCAGATATTGGGTCACTTCAACAAGTTCTTGCGTGATTTCTCATTTCAGAAGCCTGAACTGCCAATTCTTTCAAATGTCGATGGAAAAATCATTCAGAATTTTAATGCAGACTATCTGCTACAGCATATTAGAAGCCCAGTTCGTCTTGACAAATGCTTAGACAGTTTGCCAGCCTCTATTAAAGTGATAGTAGAAATTGGACCTGCGGGAATTTTGAAGGCTTTGATACAACAAAAAAAATCCTTCGTAAAAGTTGTTCAAACAGTACCGTCAGAGAAGAATAGTAACACTGATACGCACTTATATTTGAACGCTTTAGGGGAACTTTGGTGCTATGGGTTACCTGTTAGTTGGAAAGGCTTTTTTGTAGAGCGACCGCCAAACGTTCGATTACCAGGTTACTGTTTCCAGCAAAATCACTTGATTTCTGTGCCAAAAGAAGCAGAAACTGAAGAACTTGGGTATTGTTTATTCGAACCATGTTGGAAAGATATAAAAATGTCACTGACTAGAAAGCTCTTTGGTAAAACGATAGTTTTTCTTCCGTATCGGATGAACAAGGCCTTGTCTAATTTAATGAGAGATCTGCACAATTTCTTCGTCGACTACTTATGCATATATCCATCAGATAACAGTGATACTCCTTTGAAATACACACCCGTTGGTGTTCAGATTAATCCTCTTCATGAAAATGCTTATGAAGAGTTACGGCGGCTTCTCAAAGAAATTGGATTTAATTTTACTTTAATTATACAGGCCTGGAATTTTGCAAATGACGATTTAAAAGATGGGCATAGCTATAATAAGATTCTCCTTTGCAGCTTTTACTCCTTACACTGGATAAAAAAACATTTAATTAACACAGGTAACTGTGAAAATTTAACACTGTTGACCCTTCTAGACAGTGAGGGGCCTGTGGAATGTTCTACTGCACTTGGACCAATCCAAGAGCTTCAAAATCTTTATCTGTCAATGAAGGCTTTTTGCATAACCACATCGAGAGATTCAAATTTGTTCAGAATTGTGCAAGACTGTTATTACTCTAACAAGGATTACACAATGTCTCAAATGCGACAGCAGCAGCGTGGATATCAGGTAGCAGCGTACAAAGAAAACCTCTACTCTTGCAAAGAAAATTTGGTGAAAGATAATGACACTATTCTTGTCTTTGGAAGTGGAGCTCTTGCAACTGCATTTGCAGATGTCATTCTTAATAAATTTAAAAATTTGACCCTCATATTTGCCAGCCGAAATGCCGAAAGGCGTTATAAAACTTCGGAAATGAAAAGCTGTATGAATCGCTGGGAGAATACGGAGAACAACAGGATTTTATTCCGTGACATCAATTTAAACAACGCAGAAGATGTTGCATCGCTTATCGCCGAAATAAACAAAGATTACGGGCTGCATGTGGTAATTCACGCAGCAGGTCTAGCAACCACTCAAAGTATTGAAAAAGCCGCAAAGGAAACTGAATCAGTTATAAATATTAAAGTTAAAGGTACTTTGAACATCATAAATGCACTAGTAGAGAGCGACATTATTCTAAACAGTTTAATATTGACGTCCAGCTTAAGTTCTACTTTAGGTATATATGGTAATGACGATTATGCAGCTGGCAACATTTTTCTTGACACCTTTGCCAGTCGATCATATCCAAATGTTAAAAATTGTATAAGTGTCCAGTGGCCTGCCTGGGAGGAAAAAGGCATGTTGGCAAATTCCATTGAACTACTTCCAGTATTTATGAAAAAAATTCTATTAGAGTATACATTGTCTGAAAATAATGGAAAAATATTATTCGAAAGAGTACTAAAAGTGAAAAACAGTGTTGCTATCTGCCCCGTTAACCCGATAATTTTGGCTGCAAATATCGGTAAATTGCAGGCTGAAGAAAGGAGAAAGCCAGTCGGTGATTCTAGTGAAGATAAACTGCTGACCAAAAGTAACATTCTAGAGCAGACTATCGCTGCGATATGGAAGCAGTGTCTTTCCGTAGAAAAAGTCAAGCCCTCAAACAACTTTTTTGAACTAGGCGGAAATTCGCTCAATGGACTGCAGATTATTTGGGAAATTGAAAAACACACCGGCCTCCGGTGTACGTACAAAGATCTTTACACAAATCCAACATTTGAAAGTTTTGTTAAAAAACTGGCTTCTTTTACTCCCAGCGATTACAAAAAGACGATACCAAAAACGGATAAGCTTGCCATTCTGCCACTTAGTTTCGCACAAGAAAACATGTATTTGTTACGCCAAGTTTGTTCGCCATGCCAGTATAACATCATTTTTTCCATAAGGTTTCATGGGAGCATCTGTAGGAGAAGCTTACGACTCGCTTTACAGAGGCTCATTGCGCGCCAAATCTCTTTGAGAGAGGTTTTCTTGTCTAATGGTACAGAAGTTCATCAAGAAGCTCGTTCATTGACTGAAGCGTATCAAAATCTTGATTTTCGGAAAACTAACGCTTTGGGAATTAGGCAGCTGATAGTTGTAGAAAAAAACTTAGAATTTGATTTGGCTAAAATACCTGTGAAACTATTTGCTTTCAATGAAATTGACAGTGCAGGCGGAGACCTTTATACCTTGCTTGTGTCACATCATCATATTGTTTCGGACGGGTGGTCCGTAAAGGTGTTTGCTAAAGAGTTATCCGAACTCTACAAGCACTACCAAAACGGTACTGGAACGTATGCAACCAAACCACTGAAAACATCCGTCGTAGATTTTGCCGTATGGCAGCGTCATACTGCTGAACAGAATGATTTTTTGAGAAAAACTAGAGAACTTATACAAAGAATCAATGTCAAAGAAGTGACGAAACTGTTAAGTTATAAACAAGAAAGTGACGAGCAATTTATTTTTAAGCAGCATCGATTTTCTTTGCCGCCGATTCTAATTAAGGCAGTCAATGACCTTTCAATTAGGAGGAACGTTACGCAGTATGTAGTATTACTCTCGGCATTCATTTGTTTGGTTCGTCAGTTTTCTGATAACTATACATCTGATACAATCACCATCGGTAGTGCTGTTTCAGGACGGTCAACTTCAGAAGTTGACTCAATCATAGGGTACTTCTTGAACAATGTCATTGTAATGGTGAAAAACGTCACAACCAGTTCAAGCGTTACAGAAGTCATCAGCGAGGTGGGAGAGGCTGTGGAATTTAGTCGGAAGTTTGAAATGGTGCCGTACCATATGATAGTTGGAGAAATAAAGCAAGAAAGATTGTCTGATAACCCGTTATTCGACATTTATTTTAACTTTCGCAGTCAGATCGATTATCCAGTAATCAATATTGGCGGTGTTAAGTCAGTAGTAGAACACCTAACATCAAACACAGCATTCAACTTTTCATGTACTATAGACGAAATTGATGGGGAAATTCAAGTAACTTTAGACTACAACTCTTCAATGTATCCGGAAGAAATGATAAATGAAATGTGTCACAGATATCTTCGTTTACTAAGTGAAATACGACACAAAAAACAACCAGTAGTACCGCAGATCCCGAATAAAAACACAAGTGATTCTGATTTACACTACCCAGTTATTAATTGTATTAAAAAAACTGCGCTGATGGCTTCAAATATGAGTGCTGTAGCCAGCAAGGATGCAACAATAACATATGGAGAACTGATGGAAAAAGCTGATAATCTCTCGCGACTGATACAACAGAAATATGTAGTAACAAGATGCGAACTTATTCGCAGTGACGATATAATTCCTCTTCATATGCCGTCGAAAGATTCAATCATTGCCATTACTGCTGTCCACCTAGCTGGGCTCGCTTATCTTCCTGTGTACGAGCATTCGAGTGCAGAAGTGCTACCCAGGGTACTCAGAGACTGTAAGGCACCGTTTGTAATTACAAGGAAATTCATGAACCTCGATTCCAGCAAAATTTCATTAGCAAGGGTTACAAACTGTAATATAAGACAAAGAAGCAGCCCTGAAGCTTTAGCTTACGTTATCTACACAAGCGGATCCACGGGAGCGCCAAAAGGTGTCTGCATCTCATATTCAAGCCTTTCAAATTTTGTTACCTGTGCAACGCCACAGATGTTACTTTCACCAAAGCTTAACATTTATCACTGTGTCAGCACTGCTTTTGACGTAAGTTGTGCAAACATTTTTGTTTCACTTGCAAACGGTTCTAACATAGTCTGCTGCCAAAATCCACTATCTGCGACAACAGAGATTTTAGATAACAAAGTAAATTTTGCCTATCTTCCATCAGCACTTTTTGACTGTTTCGACCACAGTGAGTTGCGTAAACTTTCTATCTTAGACAGATTATTCGTCGGCGGAGAGTCACCAGCGGACCATCAGTTAGACAAATGCTTAGAGTTAGGTATCCAAGTTCGTCAGATATACGGTCCTACTGAAGCAACTATTTGGACGACAACAAACAAATGCGTACTGCACGAGGAATGTGGTGGTAGGGTCATAGGGTACGACATGGAACCTGACACGACTGCGGTGATCTCAAGTAGCGGGGAAAAAATAAAGGGATGCAGAATTGGGGAAATGAGTATCTGTAGTGAAGGAGTAGCTAGGGGTTACCTAAATGCAGATTCATCGAAATTTCAAACAAATTATAGGAGAAGCAAAGAGGACTGTGTTTTAGGACGGAAAATAAAATTGTACCATACTGGTGATTTAGTCACTCAAAGACGCTGTAAATACATATACCAGTGCCGTCTCGATTCGCAGGTGAAAATCCGGGGATTTCGAATCGACATTAGTGAAGTTGAAAGAGCACTCTACAGTTTTGGTCCTGCGGTAAAGCATGTGGTAGTTTTGAAGCAGGAAGCCACAAATAATTTGATTGCTTTTGTAAAAACTGCAGTTGAGAAGAAACAACTCTTCAATCACTTGTTAAAAATGATACCCAGCTATATGATTCCCCAAACGATCGTTCTAGTAGACCAAATACCTTATAATTCATCCGGTAAAGTAAACAAAAATAAACTAATAAAGCAGTATCTTGACACATATTTACAAAGTGGAGAAAAGAAAAAACAGAAACCAACAAAGCTGCAGCTTCAAATGATAAAGATTTGGCAAAACCTGTTATCGCTAAATGATCAGAGCTGGAACGCAGAAAATTTTGACGCGGATAGCAACTTCTTTTCTCTTGGAGGAAATTCGCTAATGGTCATACACTTGCAAAGCAAAATCCGAGAAGTTTTCAACACCGAAGTCAGCGTAATGAACATCTACCGGCACCCGACACTCGAAAAACAGTGCAACTTAGTCGAAGCGTCAAGTACGAAGAAAAAGGCTGCTGAAAGAATTGTACCTTTGCGAAACTCAAAAAAGGGTTCAAGGAATTTGTACGTCATACACGCAGTAGGCGGCTCTATCTATCCTTACTACGGTATTTTAGCTTCTATTCCAGATTTAATTAACGTGTATGCGATCGAATTCCACTGTGATCTGCCAGCAAAAACGTTGATGGAGTTAGCAGAATATTATGCTGAAATGGTAATCTTTTAACTTGACTTTTTTAATTTTTAAAGGGGGATCACGCTTTTTAAATACTTCATTGTTTATTCAAAGCAGGAAATTTTTTAAAATTAGTGCTCAATTATTTAGCAGTCAATCTGTTATTTAGCAGTATCGAATCAATCTGCATGCTTTAACATGTTCTTATGAATTTGACAGTCTTACCTCTGAAAACCATAGGCTGATTTTAAGAACTTAAAACTCGTCCTGCTCGCAAAAGTAATCATAAATAACCACTGGGCAGAGTTCGACGTCAACTATACTTGGTACCACCAACCAAGTAAATTTTTATGTCCCTCGGCTCCTTTTTGTATAGATGGGATATTTCAGGTAAGGAAGCACTGTGTTCATAAACCTTTTGATTTAATGGGTCATTCGCTTGGTGGGATATTGGCATGGGAAATGTTTCCGCTGTTGAAACAGTATTCAATATGTACTCCAAAAGTTGTGATGATTGATTCTTGGTCTATGGGCAATGAAAACTTAGAAAAAGCCGAAGTCATTAAATATATACAGGCGAGTTGATACAGCTGTTTTACTAAACAGCAGTCACTTCCACTGGATTACTGTTACAGCGTGAGGGGCACCAAAAAATAGCTTTTCCTCGACTGTTGTATTTGGGAAAAAGTCGAACATTTAAGAGGAAATCAATCAACTGCGACATAAAAATAGCAATGAACGTCAAACTTTATAATCAGAAATCCCTTAAACATCTTTGGGAAACTTTCCTTTGTTTCTTGTAACTTCAGCTACTGCTTTTCAGGCGCAAATGAAAGATATTCCTGGAAGAGAAGTATTTGCTGCTCGAACTGCAGTACTCGTTGATATGTTAAAAAATCATAAATTTACTAAACAAAATGTGCCAATTTATCTATTGAAAGCACGGGATGTTGGACCGACTCCGATAAAGCGCACGTTGACGTTCGTTTTTAAAATTAAAGCAGTACCTGCATTGAGGAACAACTGTGAATTTTATAGTTTATGTATGCAAAACAGTCTCTTTTCTGTCCGTAAAACGGTATATGATTCATTATCGTTCAGGTTGAAAACTGGAATTTTTTGGTGGAAAAGGCAGTTGTTTCTAAATATTGCTACTCAGGCCTCAAAAAATCTTGATTCTAGTTGGTTCAAATCCCTTGAAATAGCAACAACTTTAATCTCGCACAGTAAAAATTTGTTACAGTTTCCATCAGCTAGCTTCCGAAGAAGCACGAAGAACCAACCTTGAACGGAAGTATATAAAAAGCTTTTAGTATTTTGAATCTAATGTTTCAAATTGAACTTTTTCTTCTTCAAAAAATGCAAAACGCTTATTAAAAGGCTAATCTTAAAAGCAAATAAATGGCAGCCTCTTGAACTTTCTTCTCCTTCTGCAGCCGCCTAGGAAACTGGATGTGTTTGAGTAGTTCAGGATTTTAATTTACAGTACAACTTATTGCAACTGTCAAGAAACTTAGATGTATTCAATTGTTTTACGATTACAGTTTGAAGTGTGCTTGTGAGAGTATCTTTATTTCATTTGACTGATATTTAATGGAAAAAAAAAAATAAAAAAAAACATATTTAAGAAAAAACAGATTACATTACAGGTAAAGCGGTAAAAGTTTTACGAACATGTGGCACTCTCTTCGTTGGTGTTTCAGGAAGTCGAATATAGAGCTTTGGCATCGTTCAAATTGGACCAACGGATGGCATCAATACAGCACCAGTTCTATAAGGGTTTACTTGATCGACGGGGATCACGAAACAATCATGCACAGCGAGAATAAGAAAGCATTAACAACCGTTTTCAAAAGTATTTTTATAACGCCACATGAGAACAAAATGAACTGATGTTACTGCTCCCAAGATCTTAAAACGAAAAAAATAAACATCATTAACCTTAATTCTGTCACAAAATGAATTCAAATCTGGTAGATCCCACCTCACGAAACTTCAAAGTTTTTGATACAAATTTTTAAAACCAAATTTAACGAGTGGAAAATATCCAGCAGACAATTTTGGAAGTCGGCTTAAATTTCAAATTTGGTACATAGTTACAGTTCAAAGTGAGTACGTCAAAAACAATCTATTTTAGAGAACTGAAAAGAATTAGTCAAGTGTTTTTAAAAGACTAAGGAATATTACAACTGAACCTCCTCTGTGGATATCTTTTGCCTAAAATTCCACATACTTAATGAGCCGACTTGCTATACTTTTTCATTTCCAAAATTCTTAATGATGTAAGAAAAAAATTCCGCAACATTCTAAGCAGTTGATCAATTTTTCATCACAAGTTTGCTAAAAGTTATAAAATTTTACATTTTTTGCTTCCTTGCAAATTCGGATGCAGAAAGTAGCTTTTTGTTGACTTCTGGGGCAGTGCCGACAGAGGAATGCAGCAACAACATCGACTTCATTTTTTTTTTGCTTTTACCATTCTTTAGCTTAATCTTTCAGGCTGCTTACTTGTTATACTAATTTAATACAGCTTGCTTCTTTGCTAAACCAATGACAATACTTCTGTATGACCTTAAACGTAACGTCGTCCATGAACTTTGCAAAACGCTAACGACTTGGCATAAAAATAAGAAGCTCTGATTGTAGAGCGTCATATTTTGGAAGTGAACTTACCGGTGAAGTAAACCTGCATATTGCTATTTGTTCTTCTCAACTTTTCCTTCTATGTACTGAAATCCTGATACCAGTGGCTACTATAAACGTTCAATTTGCAAACTTCTTTGTAACAACCAAGTACCACAGCAAATAACTATACTATACAGAGCTTCAATGGTACGTTGAAGTCTATGCAAAAAATGTGACTTGTTTGAAGTTGCCAAGCACCTTGCATAAAAATACTATTTTACAACTTTGACATTTTGTAAAAAGTTACGGTGCAGTGCAATGAGTTACGGTGCAGTTAGCAGGGTGGGGCCACATAAAATTCCCTGCTGATGCAGCATTTTAGCGCCTTTAACGATTTCAGTTTCACCTGAAATATTGTTGTATTGAGACATAATTCAGTCTGACTAGTTTAATAACAGATATTAAATTTAAAATGTTTTGCTGCTGAGTAAATTTAAGAAAAACTTTTGCATAAAAGTCATCATAATGGTTACTTTTTCAATTTGTGTTGTATAACGTCTTTAAATCACTTTTTTGAGCCAGAGTTTTGTTATAATCTCTGC
This sequence comes from Enterobius vermicularis, assembly GCA_900576705.1. NCBI lineage: Eukaryota > Metazoa > Nematoda > Chromadorea > Rhabditida > Oxyuridae > Enterobius > Enterobius vermicularis. The sequence goes on along the minus strand of UXUI01007220.1, from coordinate 4,287 downwards.
AGTTTTGGCCATATTGCTGAATACTACGCAATAGGAGCTTGCAAAGAAATACCGGTGGACGAATGCTCAATCCACGTTCCACTCCCTTAAAGTATACTTGAAAGAAAATCCTGGGACCGTTACCACTTTTTACAGCTCTGCAGCAGTACCAGACGGTGTCATCCACGATGCAGTATCCGCAAACTTATTTGAACGCCAATTGTTAAGATTTTCGAATTATACATATACATATTTTTGATTTCTCTTGAATGAAACAAGCGTACTTTTCCTAAGTGCTTTCGAACTGTGTTCAAAAGACGTAAAACTTCTTGAAAACCTGCCTAGATCTTTGGAAGAGCTCACTTAAAAGGGTCTTGTAGCTAGATCAAGAAAATTTCGTTGTAATGCCATATTTAAATACGAATAATGTAATCTCGCCCATAAGTTGCACATAACATAGATTCAGAAATTATAAGGAAGTAGTTAACTAATGGTGTTTGGGAGCAAAATTTGAAAGGGAGTCTTAAAATACGGCTTAGTGCATTCAAAGAGAGCTAAATATGTTAAAACGATGACAATTCCAAATGAAGCAACAGGCGTAGAAATAACAGTTTTAGAAGCAGTTTGAAAAAGCAACAACTGACCATTTTTTAGCCAAGGTGTAACTAGAGAAGACACGCTCCTAATGCTGATGATTCCTTATAACTAGTGGTGTAAATAGTAATAAACAAATTCCTCGTTGTTTTTTATAGGTACAAATTTGGCTGGTGTCTCACACTATTAATTGAACAACGCTTCTGAAAAACGCTGAGTAAAACCGTGCATCCAATGCGAATTATGCTAAGAAGCAATCAAATCTTTGTGGACCGACTTAGTCAGCTGTTCATTCCAATGTCAAGAGAGATATTGATGACCAAAATTTATTCACCGTGCAAAAAATAACTTTCTCGGGGAGGTTAGTCTTCAAACAGAAAAGAAAAAGTTAAGACTACTCTTCATTTTGTAACTTTTCTAAATGAACGCGCCACACGAACTGACGACTACGGCAATCAACATTCAGTTTATCTTGCTGGAAAATTTAATTTTTCTAGCTTTCAGGAATTACAGGCGAAGTGTCTGAATAATAAGCCAACAAATTACCCTTCTTCATCTGCTAGTTTTCGCCTTCCGCAAAATTTTTTGTTATCGGTCGACAATGCCGAAAACTTCCCATTTTTAGTGCGTTTCTTACTGTTGGAAAAGACGCGACAGAAGAAACTGACATTCTCCACCCGTTTTTTTTTATTTGAAAATGTACAAGCTCCTTAGTCTTCTAGTGCCTTTCAAGTAAACAAGGTTATATGGAACAAAAATGTCATTCAACCAATCCAGCACCATACAACAAATTACTGCCACTGAAAATCTCTTGAATCATATCTTCGCAACGTAGAATTCAGCCCGCCACAAATGAGTATTTCAACGTCGGAAGGGCATGCTCTTTCAAGCTTGGACTTTTGCCAACTTGGCACTTATAATTCTCCTTTCCCTGGTCTTCAATTAGAATTTGAGATCGCTTAAACTGATGGTTAGAGCTGTACAACTAATTTAAGGATTTTTTCTTTTGTTTATAGGTGCCTTCCTTGTTGTAATTCTTCTCTTGCTTTTTTTATTTCTTTGTTCTGTTAGTCACATTATTTTTGAGGCATTTTAAATTGCAGTTCTAAAATAGACGTGTCTTAGTTGCTCTTTGTAATCCCGTTGGTTTTGCATTCTGTAACGCAAATTCATGAATTTACACACACTTTTCTTCTTGGTGGTGTTCTACTGCATTTGAACTTTTCGCTATGGCATAATTCATTATGAGTACATAGGAATTTAGGTCTAACAATAAAAAAATGGTATCTCGTCCTTTGGAAGACACCGACCGTACGTTGTGGATGGGAGATTTAGACAGTACATGGGATGCAAGTTATATTACTGAAGCTTTTTCTCGAATGGGCGAAGAAGTCCTAAACGTGAAAATCGTTTTTGATAAACGGACAGGAAAGGTACATTCGGGATAATATTCGTACTCGAAATATTTTTCTTTTTTGTTTGTAACACTAGTTAAACTGAAGTGAGTGAAGACGTGTCCCCTTTTTTTTAAAAGGAATCATGAAGGTCTTTTTAAGCTCAAGTTTTGCATTATCAGATAAGGTGATAAAAACTTCAACTGAGAATTGTTATTGGTAGTGTGAGCTTTCAGCCGTATTGTTTCGTCGAATTCACTGATCAAGAGAGTGCTCGTAGGGCGATGTTGCATATCAATGGTAAACCAATACCAAAGGCTAATCCGCCCGCAGTTTTTAATTTGTCGTTTGCCAATTCGTCAACTACATCGTAAGTTATGATGCTAGGCCGCATAGGAACCGTTATGTATAGTTTCTTACCTCTCCTCACTGCACTTAAATACTCCGTAGTTTTTAGTTTTTACACCCAAAGTTTTTGTAGGTATACGGAGTATAACCTGTTTGTAAACAACGTTCCTCATAATATGGATAACGCATCGTTATTTTTGGTAGGTGTTCATAAAACTTTGCTAATCCCAGCGTGTTCGGTTAGTCTTCTTCTCTAAGCGGACTTTTGGTTTTACGCTTTATTTTCAAGGTGCAATATACATTTTAATTTACTCAAATCTAGCTATTTAAATGCTTCTGGTAGAAGATAAGAATTCTCAAATTTTATATACTTCTTATTGTAGATATTTGGAGAAAGATATAGGTCATGCAGAGGTGCAAAAGTTTATCGCAATTCGGATGGTTCTTCGAAAGGTCAAGGTTTCGTGCGTTTTTCCGATCAGACGGATCAGCAGAGAGCACTGGTATCCAGTTCCATAATTCTTGTTCACTTTTTTTTTAAATTCACTTAGTAGCTCTTTCCTCACATTGTTTTTCATCCTCTAACTGTTCTGAGTTTAATGAATCCGATAAGTCTCCTCAAAGTTCGGAAATATTTGTTCATTTTGCTAACTAGGAGTAGCGTTTTCTTACGATGAGGTCTGAATTACGCTTTAGGATTTTTTGGTCGCAAATATAGTAAGATTTTAACATGCAGCTTCAAGTGTTCAGCTTCATCTCTGTTTGCCATTTTGCGCTATACGTTTAACACTCATTTACTTTCTAGCTGGAAATGAACAAGTATAGAGTTGATGGAAAACAATTGATTCTTAAACTGGCTCCACCAAAACACAAGGCCCCACGTCAGAACAGACAGCAAGCACAAAACAGTTATGATTCATTGTCCTATTATAGGCATCCGCAGGTTTGTTTTGAACTTGAAAAAGATAAAAGTTTTTTTGGTAGGAGCCCTTTCTTTATCAACGTTTTGTACTCACTTCCCAAGCTCCTTTCTCACATAGTTTGCACTGTCCCTTTCTATATGATAAAACAGTTCCTAAAGACACCGGCAATCCTAAGAAAATTTATTTAAAATTTTTATCGGTTTGAATTCAAGGAGACCAGTACCATGAGCAGTTCTTATGTAGAACCAAGTCCCAATCCAGTAACCGGCTACCAAAGTACAGTTGCTTCAACTTCTTACTCATACCCACCAGTAGAGGCACCTCCACCTGTACAAACGGTATGCTTCCGAATTTCTTTTCAACTCTTTGCGATCCCTGTAGTACAACCTTTCTGTTTAGATTTGCTTCCCAGTGGTAGAAGGTGGAGCTATTGTTGCATATGATAGTTATGGAGTGGCCCCAGTTGGTGATATAAGTGCCGAAGAGAGTAATGAACGACTTTTGGCAAATGGCGAAGAACTATTTAGAGCTTTGGAGGAGAGCAGATGGAGTAAAGTTGTTCTTGATGCAAATGATAGAAAAAATCTTTTGCGATCTCTGACTGAAAAAATGTTGGCTTGACACAACATGCTGTCCCGACTGTAGTTTTTAGCCCCTTAATTTCGCGGGAGAGTCTATTAATGGAATTGAGGTTTTTTGTTACTCGAGTGGTAATGTTAAATACTAATCACTGAATTGCGTGCCACCACTTAAAGTGGATTAGCGGAACTCTCCAGTACACAAATTCTACAGGACCATTACCCATCGGCGAAACCATTGTTCCTCTTTGCATTGGTTTTGTTCTTAAAGCCCAATAAAAGTTGAAAATAATCTTTTCAAAAGCGTGACTGAGACCATGTAGTTCATGCCCTTGATGTTCCTGTACCACGAAGTCTGGCCGGATACAAGTGTGGTGTGGAGACCATTTTTCTGCACGAACTTGGAGACCAAAGTCAAGTATCTGGACCGTCGTACGGCACCACCGGATCGTGCGAGCTGGGGCCCGCTAA
>UXUI01007218.1:50353-65390 GCA_900576705.1 Enterobius vermicularis | reverse complement strand
TTTTTTTTTTCTTGTTTTCTTCTGCTTGTTAACGCAAAATTTACATTATATGTGCTGAGGAAACTTTTTTTTTTCGTATTTTGGGTATTTATCCTGGTTGTGGAAAACAGTACTTGAATTATAGTCATCGCAAGAAACAGCGCCATAATTGTCTAGGAAATTGTTTAATGTTATAGCAAATCTGAAAGTGATTCAATGCTGTTCTATTCAAAAAAAAAAAATTTTTTTTTTGTATTATAAATCTAACGTATATATATATGTATAACATTTCAAATTTTTAAAGGTTGAATGGAAGAAGAAAAAAAGAAGAGGAATAATTTACGGTCAATCGTCAATGTAGTAGACGTCTTTCTGTTTACGTTAAGGAATCTCAGCGTTGAACCAGTTATATTCTTGATATTTTTAGCATGGACATTCGGTAGTACATTACGGTCTACTGGAATTTATAGAAGGTTAAAATTTTGGTCACAAAATACTAAAAATATAACGACAAATAACAATACTTTTTCAGTAACTTTTGTTTTTGTTTTTTTTTTTGTTTCAGTTGTTAAATAAATGATAAAATTATTTGTAGAATTTGTGAACTGCATTATGGTGAAGGTATGAACTGCGATAAGTTGAATCGTGTTGCTGATGAGGATAAGGTTCAGGAAAGGAATGCTGAATGGTTTCTGTATACAGCTATTGCCTACTTTATTCCAGCACTTTTTTCTGATACTTTACTAGGTTAATTTTGTTCCGCTCAAAATATCACTACTTTAACAGCTTTTTTTTCTTAAAACTACTCCTTGAGTGTTAAATTTTTTTCACTGTTTACTTATTTCAGCTAATAAATAACTGCTTTAATAATGTAAAAGAACTAAAAATTTTAAAACTTTTGTCTTTTTCTCTTTTTTATTGTAATAAATATATGAAGGTTATTACAGATATAAATTTCCTTTTTTTTTTCTTGTTTCTGTAATTAAAACAGTGTAACAAATCAAATAATATTTTCAAACAGTTTCTGACAAATAATGCAGCTTTTTTTAAAGGTGCTTACGCCGATAGAAATGGTCGAAAAATTGTGGTATTACTGGGTTTGGTCGGTATATCAATTTCAGAATTTGGATACCTATTGGTGTTGAGCTATTTGGTCAATGCACCATTTTGGATTATACTGATTTTTGATTTTTGTTCAGGGCTTACCGGCTTTATCACAATGGTAATAATTATTTTAAACAATTGGTTTGTTTCTAAATTATCGTTATGTCGTTTTCAAATGTGGTTTCTTTTTTTGTCTTGCTTAACATTTTAACAGGCCAACATCTATGTTTAAATAAACATTGTTCGACAACTTTTTTACTGTTTATAAGAAGCCAAAAAAAAAATTATGGCTGAAATAATCTTTTTTGTAAGACAATAAAAACAGTAGTTCTTAAGGTTTGCGGATAACACAAAGTGATCGTAGTTTTTTTTTTTTTTCATTTTCAAGTGATTTATAATCAATGTTTTTATCTTAAACAGCAAAAAAAACTTTTTTAATAGTTTTTTTTTTGTTACTGCATACTTGACTACTGTTCTTTATTTTGGTTTGAAAAAAATTTTAGATTCCAGTATCATGCAATGCATATCTTTCGGATATCACACAAGATGGTGATATTCTGACCATACGGCTCTGTATTTTTTCCATGTTTCAGTCGTTCGCATCAATTATTGGTGCAGTTGTCGCTGGAATAGTATATAAAGTTGGTTTTTTTGTTAAACTTTATCCCAGTTAAAAACGGCTTGTTACTTCCCATTCTCTAGAATTAATTTATTGTCATTCAACTGTCCTTTTCTAAAATAAAAATCTGCTTACTACTTATCCCAAGTTTCTTCACGCCTCAAAGCATTAACTGTTTTTCTTTCCATTCTTTAGTTAGATATATTATACGCAATCGATATAGAACTGTTCATTTATTTCCTTACATTCCTCTACGTTTTATGGAGAATTCCACAAAAGCCAGGAGCTGAAGAAATTGCGAGACGTTTGTTTTTTCAAGTTTTGTTCGTTATATTACCGTCCACCAAATTTTCATTGGTAGTAAACTACTAATATTTTAATCACAAAGTTTGACTAAAATTTTTTTATGATAATCAGTGTCTTAAAGTGAATGGCAATTTCCCATCAATATCTCTCTTAATCAAGAAGGCTTAAATTTACTCCAATATTATGCTTATATATCAGTTCTTAATGACAGCTGTTAATAAGTTGGTCAGCTGTATTTGCAAAGTTTAATATGGAAATCGCTTAAATTTTATATAAATTAGACATTAATTGAAAGCAAGAAGCAAGACATAAAATGTCATGATGTTTATCTGCTAACCAGTTAGCATTTAAGTGCAATAGACAAAAAGAGTCTACCAGCTGCAGTTCACTTTTTTGATGAACTTTCGGTAATTAATCTTCTCAATAAAAAAAAGCATCAAAAAAAAAATTAATTACATCAGGATACTTCTTGTTTTACTTCTTCCATCAACTTGACGTCTAATTCAAATAAAATTTAGCCAGTTTCCAATTTAAACTTTCCAAATACAACTGCCTTTCGTATAACAACTATTATTAAGAACTAATATATAAATATAATACCACAGTATATTTAAAAAATTTGAAAAAATGAAACGATAACGGTCTTGAAAATTCAGGTTACGCATCTGGTGGTCAAAAACGCCCGTTCCTGCGGGAATTACGCGACATGTTGAAAGAAGGCTTTAACAGCTATGTAAAACGTCGGATGGGATATCGTCGTTGTTACATATTTGTATCCGTCATTGTTCTAATGATTTCCAGTACAATTAGTGAAGAAACCCGGATCAGTTAGTTTTCAGATAGTTTATCACACAAAAACTAAAAATATTTAGTGCTATCAACGACATATCACTAGTTTACTTTTTAAAATCATTTCAGTTCAAATCCTTCTTACCCCAACCTCATTCACACATATAGACACTCTCGCCTACTCAAAAAACTTTGTGGATGAAGTTCTAGTTAGACTCCAGTGTTTGATAGAAATTAAACTTATTTTTGTTCTAAATGATAGAACGTTTTGTTCTAAAGACAAAAAACTACAGCTTTTGTCCAATGCTCATGAAAAACCAAAAAAAATTAAAAATAAGCAGAAAAATTAGTTGGAACAGTAAACTACCATTTTTCAATAAATCCTGAAGATTCTTACTATGAGTTAATCGGCATTCTTTCTAAACCCACAATTTATTATTTGTCCCGCAGCTATGAATTTCGATCAAAAAACTTAGTCAAATGCACGAAAATAAAAGACTATTTTTCAAATCCAACTGACTCTTCAATTAATCTCTGAAAACACAGTATAAACACTTTGAACTATATTACCAATAACTTTTTTAGGAGATTTATAAGAAGAAATTGTTTTTCTTTTTTTTTTTTTTGATATTTGTAAGCAGCTTTTTTTGCCTAATCTAAGCACTTCACTTCTGATTTGGAAATTTTTTTTTAACAGAGGAAAAACTTTCGTAACTTCAAAGAAACAAAGGCAAATAAAGAACAATACGTTCCCAGAAAAATATAATTAAAAAACGTTTTAAGCACTAACACACCTACGATAAATCAATGAACTCTAACATTCTTTCTTTTTTATAAACTTGACTGAACTGTTCTTAAAAACACAGTAATTTCAGAATCAGCTTGTACATAAATCCTCAACAATTATTATCTGTTCATTACAACTGATAAACTTTCCAGGCATGGTAATGAACAGTTACGTATTTCGACGAACAGATAAAGATTCTTTGGATTGGGATCAAAGAGACTTGGGCTACTGGAATGGAAGCGGTTTTGCAATAAGTGTGTTTCCAAAGTTCTATATAATGTTGTCTAAATAATCTACTAAAAAGGATAAACCTCTGGAGTTCTATATAATTTACTATGAAGAATAAACCTCTGGAGTGGGCTGCAACGCCAATGATAACCAGATAAACAAAATTAAGTGTGACTAGCTGTTCAGATTTGGTCGGCACCTTGATTGGTCTTTGTTTGTTTAAACAAGTTTTACGGCTGCGAGAGACAACAATGATCATCATTGGCTTATTGTCCAGCATAGCACGAAGTATACTTATTGCTTTGGCCACCAAGTGGTGGTATATGTACGTGGCCAATGCTTGTGGTCTCTTTGTAGGCCTAATACAACCGGCTATCGCATCCTTTCTTAGACAGGTAATTGTTTCTACCTCTACCCTCCTTAAATCTGCCATTGACAATTTCCAAAGTTTTTCTTTCATCCGTTACAATAACACTTTTTTGCCGCTTGTCGGAAACAACCTCTATTAATATTAAATGTTTCAAACTTCAGGTAGTATCAGGTGAGGAAGTAGGTCGAGTTTTTGCATTATTTGGCATCGGAAATGACCTCGCATTTGTTCTAACACATTTGGTCTATGGCAATATATATAGAGCAACTCAAGCCTGGTACCCCGGATTTTTGTTCTATTTCATAGGTAAACTGCAGAACAAGAAAATGCATTTCACACTTTTCTCAAGAATATCTTTCACTGCTAATTTAAAGTGAAAAAATTAAAGAAGAAAAATGAATTGAACAAATCTGTTTGTCAAAAAACAACAAAGAATCATTCACTAAACAGAGCAAATTCAGCTGGCGTCCAAGTAGTGGCAGTGCTCGCGATGTTATGGGTACACTTTCAAAGCATTCGTGATAAAGTTGGAAAAGATGAACGAAAGAAAGAAACCGATATAAGAAGAGTAAGTAAAACTTCGACTACACTTTCATGTAGAATTACGCGACCTCCATGGCTACAGATTATTAGAATAAAATAATTATGCAACTTCCTTCCTGCATTTAGACATATCTGAAACGTTTAGGGTTTCTTCTCCCCCCTTCCCAGTTCACCCTGACCTTTTTTGACATTTCAGTTAGACCTAAAAATCAGATTAAAAAATGATTAAATATAATAGCATAGTAAACAAGTCCCGTTAAAAATAAACCGCAGTAACTCACTTTTATAGGCTATATCAGTCATCGGTACTCATGTTCCAAATCCAGTGTCAGTACAACCGGAAGGACCACCAAAGAAAATAAAAAAGAAAATGTCAATCTATGACCACGCAGTAGCAAGAATAAATGAAAATTCACAATTTGTCGAAAATGACTGGGAATCTAGCCCTGCCTATATACGACAATTTTCTGGATCGGTTTACTAACAACAGGGTTTTCGAATGCATCTTGCAGTGTAAAGTAAGGCCACTAAAGTCTCATCGGTTTTTTCTCTGTTCAATCAACCTGACATAAAACCAACCGGTAATTAATTTTAATTCAGACTGGCCTCCCCTTACGACTCCTGTAACTGCGTTTGGACGCCCTCCTGTAAAAACCGGAACTCAAGGACCTTCAGGGTGACACAAATCGTCTGAACACCAGTCGGCAGGAGTGCGAATGACCATGGCAACAAATTTATCTACCAGAAAGAGATCCTTTAATTGACATTGACGAGTGGAACAAAATCTTAGTTATTAATCTTTGCAATTCAAACAGATCTGATCTCAAATAACCATTTATTTGTATTATTAAAGGAAAAAAACCGACTGACCTACATATTAACATGTTGAAGCAATCTCCTATCACAGATGTAGTCATAAAAAGGTGATAATAACTGGCAAATTACAAACAACTTCTACTTATAGCGAATTTAACAGAACAAGCGAGTGAGTGGGAAGGCCACATGAAAGCATTGCACGTAAATAACTTTTGGACAGCTAAACTCGGACATGCGTATCACAAAAATAATGTAACTGGAAACGACAAAGAGAAGAAACTTTCCGTAACAAGTATAGGAATGTTGTCTAAAACGAGGAGAAGGAAATCATATATCGCAGGCAAATACCGAGTACTAGCAACATATGAAATTAAAGCATATGCAGCACATAATGAAGTAACTGAATTAAATGTTACTTTATTCGGCAATGACAAACGAAATACTGGAATTACAAGCTGCCTTGAAGATCGAACGAAGCCAGCAATATGAACTCAAAAAATTTAAGAATAAATAAGGAGTAGTTAGTAAAATAAATGAAGAAGAACATCAATAAGGAAAAAAAAGGGGAAGTGAACAAAAATGCTCAACGGAATAACATATCTCCAACTTCTAAAAATCAATACCGTAGCCCTTTTTAAAAACTGCTCAAATAAAAAAGCAGAGTAAATTTTGAACACTGATGCCCTAGAGAACTATGATGAAAAATAGCCACTTTGAGCTTCACTAATCTAGAATGAGATAGTAATGGGCGTAAGTACAAAATTAATTCAGGAAAAAACTATAAAATGCAACCAAGAAGAACAAGAAATCCGCACAACAAAACATTGAAACGCCAACAAAATTCTACTGACCAAAATCCGATGCTGTTCGTAACAAGCATATGTTTTAGTTAACTTTGACTGATCCATATATCTTTTCCACAAAGTAAAATGTTGCAAGAAAACCAATAGCCCCTGTAAAAAAAACTAATTTACAACACCACAATTAAAAACTATTTGACAGCGTAGTGCCAGTTCTTCAAGAACTAAACAAAATTTCACTATTCAATAAAAAACGAACCTGTCGCGAGGAAAAATATAAATACAATAATTGATGTATACGAGAAATAAAGTATGGTTGAGATTGTTCCAACAATGGTAAGCTTCGCCGTGAAGTAATGAATGCAATATGCAAAAAGATACACGGCAGTAAACCCAGAAGTGAAAAATGAACGCCACCACCAGTGGTAATCCTTCAAAGAGATTACTCGGTTACAAGAAAGTGCTGGCCTCGAAACAATATTAAAGAAGAAATAATAATAAAAATAATTCTTGTATTCATCATTAGACAAATATAACTTACTTCAGCACAAAGATGGAAGTAGCATAACAAAATCGTAGCTTCGCTGCAGGTAACTATCAAGATAAGAAATACGAGGAAGAGGAACCCAAACATGTAATACGTCTGATGAGCCCTGAAATCAAGAAATACAGAAATATACTTTGAAAAAAAAAAGCACGAGGTAGAGAAGCAGATGAGACTCTATAAAATCACCAAATGCTGTTTAAGATGAAGAATAATTGTATAAAGATGCAGCCAAACGGAAGTATTCCACCCATCAGCATTCCTGGCAATGGTTTGGTATAAAGTGTTTGTTCCGGCACTTGACGAGGAATCTGGTTCGTACGAACCGGATGCTCAATTGGCTAAATAACATTTCTCAGAGCAAAATCTGCTGAATTAAGAACACGAAATAACACCATATCAATATAATGTTAAGCAAGTTTCCTGTCTAATCAAAAACGGTACTACAAACACCTACTCATGAATCTTTGAATTTAAAATAAACTAAATACGTACTCTTTTCTTGAAACCAAAGAATGATCCCACAAATGTTAATGGAATTGAAATAAACAGCCACATTGATAAAAGAACAACAAGAGTGCCGAAAGGTACTGCAGCAGACGAACCTTTTGTCCACAACATTAAATTAGAAATGAAGAAGACTGTGAAAACAATTCTAAAACGAAAGTACATAAACATAACGAAAGAAAAAAGTAACTCGTGCATTCCGAGTAAAGCACTGTTAGAAAATTAACAACTTACCCAGGAGTTAAAAAGCTGGTCATCAGCACATTAGTCTTCCAAGCAAGACCATTCATAGCTATAATTAAAAGTTATCTTTGAGTACAGTCTGCCACGACTAGTTGAGATACTACACTCGAAAAAAAATAAAAAAGTAAAGAAAAGAAAGAAAGAAAAAACAAATCAGTCCAAAATAAATAAAGAACTAAAGAATAATTTACTTTTATACAATCGGGCTGAAACGTATCCTGCAACGACTCCAAAAAGAACGTAGAACACAAGGGCAAATGTCATCAATGAACCACGGTTTGCGGGCGACAAGAAGCCCAAGCACGCAAATACTGCAAGGAAAAGAAAGCTGGCATTTGACATATCTTGTAGTAACAAAATTAAATAGAAGCTTGTAAGAATATTTGGTTTATTAGAAGTTACAAGCTCCAAAGCTTATTAAATAAGAACTAGTTGAAGATCATAAGAGGATTTACCCAATGTGACGGCAACCATAAAGAGGATCTGACAACCACTGCCAACAAATACCGATAAAAGCAAAGCATAACGAGGGGGACGAAAGACGTCTCCATGCACAAGTTTCCAACCAACTTCTTCCTGAGCGTCCTCCTAAGAAAAAAGCTAAGTTAGATTTTCCTCCTTCCAATCCGTTGACTACCTCCTAGATACTCTTCAAAATTTCCACGACGAATAGAATATTTTACAATTTTTAGACTGAACACCCAATCGACAAAACATACTAACAACAGTTCTAACACTTCATTATTTAATACTCAACCTTAAATCTTAAAGCGCTCACAATTAAAACTAATGATTCAAGCTGACCATTGCAGACTGCAAAGACAACAAACCTCATCAACAGCAAGTCTGTTGTACCGAGATATATCTCGATGCAAAGTCCTAACCAAGATCATACCAACCTAAAATGATGCGGAAATTAGAAAGTACTATGGTTAATTCACTCAAAACTTAAAGATGTGCAGAACAATACTGCTACATATCTTTAAAATGTTATTGAGTCACTTACCATTCCAGAAAGGAAGATAACTATGACAAGTGAGTTCATAATTGAAAACCACTGAATGTTACTGTGAGGCACTGAACTGAGAATATAATCCCATCGGGAAGACCACTTAACGTCCGACGTCTAAGAAACAATACACTATTCCGACCACAATCTAATAACTCTATTAGCCTTCTCAGAGAAATCAACTGTTTGAAAACATGGAAAATTTATGAAAAATGATCCTTTTCAACAATTTAAAAACCTAACTACAAACATTTACAGAAAAGTAAAAATACCTAAAACAAAGTACGTGCCTAAAATGAATAAAATATACTGTACCTCCCAGCTAACTGAATACGAGTAAACAATACTAGCTTCTTCGGCACTTGCTGGAATATTCAATGCAGGTGCATTAGGCGAACAATCCAACTTGTTTGCTGACGGATGCCTTATACTTCGTGGCTGAATAGTGATGTTGATAATACGATTCCAATCACCGTGTTCAAAAAAGTTGGCGTCATTACTCAAATTGCGGTATGCGATACTAATAGCCACATGGTTAAATATATAATAATTATCCCTCTCTCTGTACTTTGTATCCAACATGCAGGCGTCCTTAGGTATACCCCCAGGAGTCACGTAACAGCCCATCGGAAAACCGGTAGTGCATACAAGATTACCCTGCTGGTTCAAGAAGCAAAACATCACTGGCATATTGTCAACTATCCTGCAATTTATTACTAGAACACCTCAAAAAAACTGATGCTGGCATCTTACTCCGTTGGAAATCCCACAAACTCAATAAACACTTAAACAACTCTTTAAGCTTTCAAAACAAAAGAATAATGAATTGTCTACTAAAAAATAAAATGAACAAAGCCTGATCATACGTTACATGTCCGGTGGAATTACTACAAGACTAAACTTCAAACAAAATAATCACAATATTAAAAAGAAAAAAAAAGAAAGAAAAATAAAATTGTTACCAGCGATGCTGATAATTTAGCTTCATGCCACTTTTCAGTAACAGCAATTTTTGCCTATCAATTGGATCACCAGCTCTATAGTCTTTCACGCAAAGTCTGGTGCACGTTTGTGGTTCATTAAAAGATATCTAAAAAACAATAATATCTAAACACAAAAGAAACAAGGGATATCCTCTACGTCAAATTTAAACCTCCAGGAACTTTTCTTCTTACTGGTCCACTAAAATTTGAAAAGCTATACTAGTTTGCTGTGACATTTCCATCTTCCATCAATTCATGTTACACTGTGCTGAACTAATTTTTCTTGCACTACAAACTAAATTAACTCCGTAGGTAATTAATACCTGATGAAAGAAATAGTTAAGAGTAGTAAAAACTTAGCTACTCGAGTGAACGAAGAAAAAATATAAGAAAAAAATTATCTGTAATTACAATCTGTTCCTTCTTCTACTATTCACAACTAAATTGCAATGAACTGTAAAGTTAAAGACAGCGGTGTAAAATCAAAAACTGACATTGTACAAACTCGGTTTGATACGTTCGCCAAAAACTACTTGTCCAAGATTTTCAACCGGTGAATCGTCCTTGGTATCTGTGCAAAATCCAAATCTAAAAATTAAGCATAGAAAAAGTTTAAAACAGTCATTAGGAGAACACTAAATGGCTTGAATGCCGCCTTTAAATAATTGTGAAGGTAAACATATCGACACTACAACAAAAAAATTTTAAAAAGCGCAGCAATTTTGTGAAGCTAAAACCGCCAGGAACTGAACTGATTACAAAGACCGTCCGCTCTAAAATTCACAAGAATTACTGTGAGGTTTTTGCCTAATCAGCCATGTTACAAAGAAAGGCTAGACAACAATGTTCCAAAACATCAGCACTACAAAATTCTTGACCTCTCTGAAAACAACAAAGTCTTGCAATAACTCATATTTTTGTTACAGGAAATGAAAGGCACTTCAGCGCATTACCAATCGTAAATCGCTTGGAACTAGAAAACGGTTTTCGTAACCAAGCTTCAAAATGACAACAAAAATTACTTCTCTTTCCTAAGCTTCTCTAAACCACTATTACCTAGCTACAACTAATTTTAAAAATAGACTCACCACCTGATTTCTGAAGCTACAATAAAAAAAATAACAATTTTTGCGCGTCTAAAGCCACCTAATCAATTCTGGCAAAAGAGGCTTCAACTCATTTAATTAATTTTTTATAAGAAAATCGAAGCATCAAAAAGTTACTTTTCGTAGTCATAGGAAAGAACATTTTGATCACTATTTAAACTATTGACGAACAATTTGACATCGCTCTGAAAACGAAAGAATTTAACTTTGCTCAATTCACGAGTAAGGTAAAAAAATGCCAACAAAATGACTTCTAAAGCCTTATTAAGAAATTTTTCAAAAATATTTTTTCTGTTAACATATTTTAAAAATGACAATTGCATCACAGTTTTTTTAAAAATAACCTTAAAATTGTAGAAAAGAATGAATGCCAAGTAAACATACTCTGCACGAATCAGATGTTTTATCTTCTTTTCCCTTCTCGCAGAAGTTTACAGGAGCTATACCAGGAAGATAGAATTGAATGGACAATCGAAAGAGGCAAAAAATAATTAAAGCTGTTAACGTTCGCATTGAAATATAAGGTTTACCTTCTAAAAAAAGGAAAAAAAAAGGAAGAAAATTCATAGGAAGCCAAAAGAATTGGTACTTCGTAATCGACACATCATTTTTTCTTTCTTCAATACACATACCACCGTCACCGATTTTTGTACCGCCATTTCTACCCGGTAAAATGAACTATTCGCAACAATTTCTTACCCTATTTTTAATAATGACAATGATGAAAATAATGGTAATTCAAGTTCCCATATCAATCATATAAGCCATATTCTTTTTTAAGAATAAAAACTGTGAAGCAGTGAATCATGCAGCACAGTACATTTGCATGTCAATTAGAGTATAACAACCTTAAGTCTGAATCAGTGATACTGCATTATGTAGCAGATAAAACTGTAATCAAAATGTTGAAACCGCAGATGTGTTCAGTGGTATAACGCCATCATAATACCAACAAAGAATACTGTCGCTGATATATAAAATAAAGCAGTAATTCAGAAATTTTGCCATTTTCCAAAAAAAAACTTATACCACCTGCCACTGATGAACAAAAAAATGACAGAAAAAAATCAAACTAAAAACAAATAAGTGAACAATAATTTGAAGCAAATTTAATACGTGTAAATCCCTCACAACAAAGATCCACTGTAGCATGGTACATCGGACGAATGTTGACTTGATTTAGATTTTTCAAAATAAATTTACCTCACGACGATGACGTGGAAAAAAAATGCAAAAATAAACAAATCTAAAAGAAACAGAAGGTTGGCAATAACCTTTTATCAGGCGAAACGTGTAACCATTACAACAGCGGTCGTTATAATAGTTGTAGCAGCACCACCAGCAACAACAACAACAACAACAGAAGACACAAGCGTTTGAAACTGAAACTAAATAGCTGATCTAACCAGAACGATAAAAAATAATTTTTGCTAGTGCGTTCAACAAAAATTGCTTCCTGAAATCTTCGTTCCCTAACACGAGTTTAACTTTTGAGCAAAAGTACCGGACAATAGTGAACGAAAACGTTGGTAAATGGCACTAACAACAGAGTAAATCTATACACAAAAAAACAAATTACAAATATAAAAACATATAAATATAAAAATATAAATATATATATAAATATAGATGTGAATCTAAATATATATTTACTTATTGCAAAAAATTTTTTTCAATTTTTTTTTTCCGCTGCGCAAAGCATCAGAAGGATAGATGTAAATAAAAATAAGTGAAGCCAAAGAAGTTTTCGTTGTTTTGCACACAGATAAGCAAAATGCGGAAAATGGAATCGAAAAATTTAAGAGTCAAATACTGAATGCATTTTGTAATTGACCACGGTTCACCAAAAGATACAAAAAATTTAATAACAGATTCAAGATCAAGACTAAACCCAAACAACTGATACGGCCGATTACAGATCAAAATCTTTGTCTCTAGAAGATTTTTATCACTGTCGGCAAATTAGACAAACTAATGAAAAAGGCATTTTTCAGCACCAAATGGATTCTAGTGCTGATTCCAATCAGCTGCTGCAGCCGCAACAAGCAACAGCAATAATAACTGAACTAACGGACGCCAATACGGGGGATGACAATTCATTAACTGCGCATACCAAAAACATAACATTGGTGGTGGCCAACAGAAGTATAAACAGCAATAGTCCACGGATACCACCACTCAACCGAGGAACCGTTTTGATCGTCATCATCATCATCGCCATCATAATAACACATCCATCATTACGTGGCTGTGGCGTTCCATTTGGCGTTGGCAACACGGCAGCGCCAGCAAACATCACTACTCTCCCCGGTTACGTAACAGGGGAGGGCAGTTCAATACTATAGGCAATAGCGCTTCGCTGTTTGCAGCATCGCGGTCAGGCATATAGCCGCCATGTGCACCCCCATGTACAAACTTGGTGATTTCGCTGCTGCTGCTGCTTTGTCCCGCTTGCATCACCCATTCCTGTCACGTCTTCCAATAGGC
Organism: Enterobius vermicularis; assembly: GCA_900576705.1. NCBI lineage: Eukaryota > Metazoa > Nematoda > Chromadorea > Rhabditida > Oxyuridae > Enterobius > Enterobius vermicularis. The sequence goes on along the minus strand of UXUI01007218.1, from coordinate 52,170 downwards.
CTATGTGATTCTGCTGCACCTTCGAGCCTGCTACTTGTTTTCATCAGGACGTGACAGCTTAGGCTATGATGGCTTGACATTCGGCTGACATTTTAAGCGCTGGATGGTGCATTTGAAACCTGGCATCCGCTACAGGTTTCTAACATGGCCAATTTGTTAGAAATTTGGTGATGACTAAACGTTGGCGTTAGGTTTATTGTTTCTAGGGACCGGCGGACGAAGAGTTCTGCATCAGTTGTCTTGAATAATTTTAAAAAAATGAAGTAAAACAAGGTGAAACAAAGATTTCTTCTTGCTATGTTCTTGTGGTTTCGCCGCAGTCCCTGTAGTATTTCCCGCTGCATCCCTTTCGAGAGTTTAGCACTCTGTTTACTAAGCTGTGAAAAGCGAAGGGGATGAGGGAAATTTTTTTTCATGAAAGTCATCCAACGTAACGTTCAATTCATTTTGTTTGTTTTTTAGTTTTATAAATTGAAAATAGTAATCGGAATATTTGTGTAGTTGTTGAGCGCGAACGAGGGGTAAAAATTTTCTCTAACTCTGCGTATTTTTGATGAAAAGACACGGAAATAACAGCTTTTTTATGTTACAGAAAGCAACAAGTGCTGAATTCGTTTTTGATAGCCAAAATTAAGCATTTTCAGACTATTGAGTTAATTGCATTACAGGAGTGATGGAAGATATTGGGAGCAACAGGGTGGGGTTTTTATGGGAGGGAAGGAAGTATGACGTTCGCTCATAGGGCTGAGAATTAATGTAGAAGGTGTCAGAGGTTGACATTCAAAGGATGAGAAGTTCCTGAGCCGGAAAAGGTACTCATTTATTCGAGAGGTCTTTTGTTGTGGCCGTACTGAAAGTTGGGGAGCCTTGGTTAGCTTCAAAGCCATATAGATGATAGAGACCGCCTTTGCGCTATACGGGCTCTCCACAAACCGTTTTGCAAGCTAAAATTGGTATTACAGATTTTGCAAAAATGGCTTCAATGTAAGTTGCAGACCAACCATATTAAGGCCTTAATGTTAGAACCGTGAATAGCTTGGAAACACTTATTGCTAAAAGCAAAAGTCTGGATTTTGTATCTGAAACTCTCACTGCACGTGGTGTCGCTCTCTAGACAGAGCAAGCTGGTGCGTTCAAAAAAATTCCAATTTGGTATTAAGTACGTTCTTCTAAGTTATCGATGTTGGATTTCTGTTTGGCTCAGCAGTGCACATACCCAGAATTCCCCCCTGACATATCACTCTGTTTTTGAAATAGAGTTGAATATTTTTTCACCTAGTGTCGCGCAAAATAAGAGATCCAAAAATATGGCGAATTTCGAAGAGAGGGGGGGACCAATTTTTTTCCTCTTTTTCACAGGATCTAAGGAGTTGTAGAATGGAAATGACGTCTAAACTATTATTTTTTGATGCTTTACTTTTGATATTTTTCCTTTTATTTTTTTGTTCGAAAGCATTATGGAGTTAATTCTTTTGAAACAAATTTCTGCACACAAAGTTGCTGTGTCTATTTGTATATTTAGAATTGGGTGAAAATTAATTTTGGAATTTTCAACATTTTTAAACTGCAAATTAAATTGCAAATTTTTTTTCCTAATTTTATTATAAATAAAATATTTCAGTTGATTTTAAGATATCAACATTCACAAGTACTGCAGCCTGGAAAGGACTTCTGTGTTCAACAATCAAAATGTGAACAGTAGCAGAAGTTTCATTAACGTTTAGTCGAATCTGTAGCTGTTTTTGGAGTATTCATGTAAAATAAGATACAGATTTATTGCTGTTTTCATACACGTATTTGATTACTTGTTTATATCT
>UXUI01007217.1:46132-56371 GCA_900576705.1 Enterobius vermicularis | reverse complement strand
CAATTACAGAAAAAATTTTTTTCATTGGACCAGTTGAAAGGATTTTCCCACTTTAAATTTTCGTCAAAAACTTACTGTTAAATCGGTCATTGGACTATACCAAGCCAGCTTCTGTTTGAATACTTTGAAAAGTTGGAAGTTCCATAAGCATGAATTACTAAAGAGTCGCTTTTCGCAAGAAATTTTTGGAACTACTTTTGAAGTAGTTTTTGCAGGATAGAGGGGTTTTCTGATTTGAAAGATTTTTTGTAAAACTATAAGAGTGGTTTTGTTATGGTGCAGGGGAACTTTCATCTTTTTAAAGCGTTTTTGGTTGCGTGAAAAGCCCTGTCTCAAGAGGTTGCAATCTTTTTTTAGATATTACTATGGACATCAACTGCTTTTCCGTTTTGAAACGATATGACGTTCCAAAAAGCCTAGTAAAGAAGCTAACAGTTCTTTTTATTTTTTTTTCTTTCATTAATCAAGATGAGAAATTGTATTAATTACCATTTACGTCAACTTTCCTCCTGCAAATTTAGAACTCCAACTTTTGGGATAGGGGCACTTGAGAAACCAAGTTTAGGTATGATGAAGGCATGGAAAGTATAAGTTTTTTCAATTAGCTTTGAGTGCATTACTGGCCCTTCGTTCATTGTTTTTCGAAGTACAAAACTGGTACGTATGTTAAATTTGGAACTGGAAAAGTTTTTAAGTCATTTGATCGATGCTGTTCATCTCGCTTGGAGATAACTAATCACTTTTAAAGTGTGAGTCATCGATGGGCTTCTGCGCTGTAGGTCAGGTTTTGGTGATGATTCTTCCAATTTCATTAAATATTAAAATCCTGATTTACGGAATCTAGCAGTTACATTAGTTTGCTCCAATGGTAAAATAAGTAATTTAGTTGCCCAATGCATTACTGGAGTTGGAAATTTGCAGGATAAAAAGACTGGATGGTTTTTTAGTTGGTTGAACGTGCTCATTCATGTAACTCTTTTATAAGATGGGGGGTTATCAGCCTTCCCCATTTGGCGCGATAAATTACTTCACGAATTGAACAAAAGGAGCTTGATGAGTGGTAGTATTTAAGGCTAAGCAGCCTTCTAAGTTGTTTTGACAGGCTGAGAGCAAGGCTCGGTATTATTTGCGATGTAAGGAGGCCTGAGATGTAACAAGACAGTAGTTGTACAGGCAGCAGTTGCAAGAGACATGAGAGGTGGTAAAAATGAGGAGCTGCACAACGGCCTTAAAAATTTTTTTTGTACGGTAGATTACAGTTTCTAACAAAGAGAAACGGATTTTCTTTGTACTTCACGTTTTAACATGCGATATGGTGGATCCCATGGTATTTTCGGGCTGTTTTCTGCCGCAGGCTTCCGAAGGATAAATTCATTCGTAAGAACTTGTACCGCTCGGGTTTTTTTGACGTTCAATACTGCACTGAGGAGGAAATGTTGTTGATGTGAACTTAACTGCAGAAATAAAGCTTCGTTTCTCTTCGCTGAGTTATACAGTTCTAACGGTTTCATTTTCTAATTTTTTTTAAAAAAAAGATGTAGGAAAATTTTAACCTTATGGTCGCCTCGAACAACTTGCCGCCTCGGTGCAACAAAGCAATAATTTTTAGTGATTAGCAGATTGCAGGAAAATTCTGCTTAGTGTTTAGTTTTTCAATAACGTCTATAATTGTCTCTTAGTTTTTTGATAATGTTCTATAGGCAACGATAAGCTGTAAACTGTCGAGAAGGCAAAAACAAGTGGGGGAAGAATTTGTGGGACTCAGTTGGTTAAACTGAAGGTTTTGAGTCGAGATGTGATTATATTTATAATTTTCAGTTTACCGTTGCTTTCACTTTCGGATAATTAACAGCATAACTAGTGTGCTTTTGAGACACGGCTACTTGTCTTCTGATTTTCCCAGAGTGGTTTTTAGAATTTATTCTTTTATGATTCATCTTTTATCGAATTAGTGGAAACAGACGAGAATTGGCCAGTGTCTTGAATATCTCATTCCGGTCTTACAAGTACATATAAGCTAACAGAGCATTGTAGTCACCACTTTTTTCTCTTCAAGATGTTTTTTTAGATTCGATGTCATTTTGGCCCCAGAGTATATCAACGCAAACCATACTGAATTTGAGGCACTTCATGACTTCTTAGACTACGCATTGGCTCCGGACGGTATTTGGTAAATCTTTATTTCACGTTTTTTCTTCTGTTATTGAGGATTATCACGAGTTTGATAGGTTTTTTTTTCAAATTACTAAGACATGGGTATGCTGTCTGAGAGAACCAATCTGAGTCCACTGTCTCATATTCTGTTGAATGAGTAATTTATTGCGTTGTAGGCGCAATTTCTGATAATATGACATTTCATTTAAAAGTAATTTTGAGTATTTTCAGTTTGTTAACTGCACGAACATTTTATTTCAATTGTGACGGTAACCTGCCCGAATTTTTGTCTCTTATAAAAAGTAAGGGAAAGTTCGACGTTTATGTTCGATGGTGCTCATCAAAATTAGACGTTGTACAAAGAAAAGTCGTCCAGTTGACAAGGATAATCCGATAATTATTCCTTTTTTTATTCTACTTGGATTTATTTTATGCGTTGTTTTGTTCTTTTTCCTTGTTGACATCGTCAAATTTTTTCTCTAGCAGTTCAAGGGAAACTTTCTATGAAAAAAAGCTCAAAAATGAGTTGCTTACGAGTTTCACTTGTGAACTAAATTACTCTCCTTCAAATTACGCTTTATTTTCTAAACTACTGAATCATTTCCTCAAGTATCGTATTGTTTTTGATTCTGCTCCACAATAGGCATGGCTTTAAACGTAAACAGTGTTTTGCTAGTTGTGCGGCTCCATTAAGAGCCTCTCAACTTCAACTTCAAGCAGTCCATGCTTAGGAAGGACCAGATTAACGTGATCTTTGATATGCCTTCTGTCCCTATCTTATGTATTTTATCTTATGGCAGAAATGTCGAAGGGATCTAGCAATTGTAAATTTCTCTTATCTTGTGAATCCTCTCATAGATGTTACTTTACTAGTTGTCTAAGGGAGCACGGGCGAAACTGTGAAGATGTGTTTGCACGTATTTGAATTTTTTTTTCGAGCACTACTTGTTCAGACGGAAGCCGGGGGGTTACTCAAATTTGCAATTTTAAATGCAGCGGAATTTTGCTAATCCGTTAGGAGGACTTGCATACGTGTGAGCATTCCTAATCGACAACTGGTCTGGAAAACTTTCATGGCTCATTTGCTTTTGTGCTTAGTCTGACACTGATTTTATTTGCGCTCGGTTTGCGAGATAATACGCGAATTTGCCACTGCAAAACTTGAACAACCCTGGGTCTTCGCTTTCGTGCTATTGCTTGATGCTCATTTGAATTACTCCAGATCGTTATTGTTGATGACCGACGCTTACCGTTGTATACATAAATCAAGCGGGAGTCAACACAATTAATAAAGTGTGCACCACAATATTCCGTCGCGGCCGCTCGGTCCGCTTGACATATCAGGTCTCTTGTCTCCCAAACTGGAGTTGTTAAAGAACTTTAAGGGCGGGCTTTCTGAGTCCAGTTCTCTTGTGAGTAGTGGACTCTCGGAAGTCTGTTTTCATAAGCAGCAGACAAGACCGTTCGATTCGCAGCTTGGCCGAAGCACTTTAAAATTCTGCTTGTAAGGTCTCTTAGGGGTAGTCTTACCTTGGTGACTTTTTAAGGGTTGCGGTTTTTATGTGAAAAATCGATGATTTTGCGTGGAGGATTCCACTAAGAATTTATTGGCTATAAACTGGTGTCTTTCTAAAACTTTCGGTGGCTCCTACAGGATTCTGTTAACAACGTTTGAGTGTTTCATTCGTAGCAGTTAAACAGAAAAGTTATGGCAGATTATGATTATAGAAGTAGTAGAGAAGTGCTCTTGCAATTCAACAAAATTATTCCAAACAGAACCTCAAACACGGTTGATTTAAAATGTTATTATTGCAATAATCCAGTGAATACACCTTACGGTACGGACCTTAAACTGCGATTCTGCTCAACTGTAGAAAATGAATTGGCAAACGGTGTTCAAAACCTTTTAAAAACACTGCTTTCTAGAAGCTGAAAAACCAAATCCAAACCAAACTTTAATAGCCACTGCAAGAAATAAGCAGTAACCTTGAAGCAATAAACTCCTGTCCCACAAACTTCCACAGAGATCAGAATGACGGAATATTTACGGAAGTCGATCATTGGTGAAACAGATAATTAAGTTATTGTCTCTGCAATGCATCACGATAAAAAAGGGACGTCAGCTATACAATGTGAAGTACCAATCAATACTTCCTCTACAGTCTTCCGTAACAGACACCTCCAAAAAAAATTATAATAACTTACCCTAGTGTCAACCTAACAATGGCGGACCGACGTAGACCATTGTAACTTCCGTATTTCCATACACCCCGCATATTGCAGGAAAAAGTTTAACTGGCGGTAAGTGGTAAAAAGCATTGCCTAAGAATTCTGAACCTTTCTCAAAATAAAGTATATGTTGGTCGCAGTCTAACACCATACGAATTCTTTCTCCAACCTACAGAAATCAAGATCACCAAGAACTGCAACAATATAAAGTCTGGGACAAAAGAAAGCGTTTTATATTAAAAAATCTTCAGGACTTCACTCAAACTAAACCTGGTATTTTGGAGGATTATTGACATGCGGATAAGTGCTGATTTGTTCATTGTTATGAAAGAGGACATTATCCACCAAATTCCAACCCCAACTCTGATCATCGCTACCCAGCAACGGTATATATCCCTCGCAGTGTAATGCTGCATACCTATAAATGACTAAATCAGTTCAGCGTAAGACCGACTAGGCTTAATCCAACTGAACTACAACATTCATGATCAGCAACCAAAGGAAGCATTGAAAAGCAGCACAAAAGTTCGGCTTTAAAACGCACTTGGTAGCAACGCCAATGCACGCAACAGTTCCTAGAGGACCTTCCCAGACGAACTCCCAAGCGTGCATGCCACTGTTGACGCCTTTTTTACCTGAAATAATTGCTGTTTTCAGGAAGTTTTAGTTTTGGATCTGTATATCAACGAATACAAAATATCCGACGGTTAAGATTAAATAACTTACGCAAAATTATTACCTCTGATCCCATCAGTGCTTTGAGCTACTGGATTTCTGTGAACTGTGAAGCCGTTTGTTTGCAAGTAATTGTTTCTGAATTTGGTAAAATTTCATACTTTCAAGTGAAAGTCTTGATCTTCTCAAGCAGACACTATGATGTAATAGAAGCTTTCCAAATAAAAAATCAAAAGCGGAAAGAACGGTGGTAAAACCTAGACGAATCCAACGGATTCCAAGCGAATGTAAATGCTCGTAATTTCTGTTTAAAAGTAGGGGTCTGAGAAAGCAACGAGGTTTCCCGAAATGCCTCATTTGGTACCAAACGGCGTGCTAAAGCTTTCCACACATAACTATCCTAGAAACGAAATATGCAAAAAAGACTGAGCAGAAAGTACTACCGAAAAACAAATAGCTGCTTTAAGAGAAAATGCCTACTTCATACTCAAGAACTGTCCACCAATGTCTGCACACACGCATACAAGAGGCAATGTCTTTCAAGTCTAAGTACGCGAAAATTGCAGTTAGTATTATAGGAGGAAGACGAGCTGCAGAAATTGCTCTGGGTGCCCGAACTGCCTGGGGGACGGCCATTACTGCTCTACCAACAACGAATTATTTCACTGCACCAAGATCAAAAATATAAGGCATCTCTCTGAAAATACAAGTTGTAACCAAATTCACCTCGACCGTATGTCCACAGAGACCTACGGTTTCTGGTAAACCAATAACCACGAAATTGTTGTCGTGAACAGCATCACAAATGTTTGGTTAATGGCTAATTTGAGGTTTTATTTCAGATTACATAGTTGATAGAATACATTTCTAAATTTCTTTTATAAGCAAAGTAGCTCGACTTTGTTTAATAAAGCCACATTCATTAAAAATACGTTTATTTTCATGGGAAACTTGCAGTTGAACCCTTGAAAACTACAACTTTTGTAAACCGAAGTGGTGAAATGTCGTACAACGTATTAGAGGAAAATCCAACTACCAACGCAGTAAAATTTGATCTGCTCACAGAGGACAAACGAAAACGACAACAAGTCATCCACTTTATCAACAGTGAAGTTACAGCAGATCACTTCAGCTTTATAGGCACTGTGGACCGAATGACGCCACGGATCAAAATGAGGGCAAAACAGACTACGCCAAAAATCTGTAACGGTACCGTATAAGGCATAATTTTGAATCGTTTCAAACTACGAAACCACAACAAAAAATACGCCAAAAGCCACTGTAAGACTCAATACGGAAATTTCATCGAGAAAAACGCAACTCCGCACACGGTTAATTTTTTTCTTCTTGCTTTTTGACTCCGGGAACCCTTTTCACTGCAGAGTGCAGAGAAAGGTAGAAATTAAGTGCACGGGAACGATGAAAATGCTTCCAAAAATCAGTTGGCTAATCACCACTGCGCAAGGCTCCTCTAATTTTTGCAAAGATATATATAACTGGAGCGGGTTGACTTAACCTCCATAGTCCTCGGCAATACAATGCGGGTCATGCTAATCAGTGCGTAGATGTTAAACTTAAAAAGAAAGCTGTCTGCAAGAAAGAAGGTTTATTAGAACATCAAGTGAGTCGTGGAATGTTGCTCCCGAAGAGACACCTTACGAATAAACGCACTGCTTTCCGACCCTAACAGTTAACTAATGGAACTTCTTCTAAAACTGCTGCTATTCTGCTTAACAATTTACTATATAATTGTTATTACTCCTTATAGATTCCCTCTTCAAATAAAAATAATGAAACTAATACTTTGAACGTTGCAGTAGAGCATGCAGCAAAAAAACAATAAAGTAACATCTTAACAAAGGAATGCGGCAGATTACTAAACCTAATTTTATTGGTATTTAGCTAAATGAATAAATTCAGGACTAAAAGAATTTTGTGAATCCCGAAAACAATCATTACTACCTTCCACCACGGATTATTAATAAACTTACACGAGGCAAAAAAAATGTTAGTTACCGAAAAAAGCGGCCCTCACAGCTTAAAGGAAGTAATAAACAAAATGAAAAATAGCTGTTCAAAATATGAAGGAAAAATTCAAGATATAGAACCTTCTGAGGAACTGTAGGTTAGCAGGAACTAGAAAAAGAGGAAGAATTATATGAACGGTATGCCAAAAAGATGGCTTTCTGGCAGCATACATGTGGGAAATGAGATTTATTGCTTACTAGATGATGCTTAAGAAAGAAAGAACAGAAGAAAAGCAAATCTTCTAAGCCTTTAATAAAATAATGTAGTTACAGCAAGTTCCAGAAATCAACTGTCTTTGTTCAATAGAAATCTTTTGACTTCAAGGAGCCTCCAGGAAACTTGTTTGTAATCTGCTGAATCTAAAAATATACAACCAGCACAAAATTCTCCTACTTAAGAAGACACTGCTGAAAGAAGTGGTGCCGAATGCAATAGAGAATACGTCTTCAAAAGGTATTGACTGCAAGCTAAGAAAAGAGAGTTAAGGACTCGGTTTGGTGGTCGCGATCATATAAAAAAGTTACTGTATAATTTCAGTTTAAAAAACTTACTAAATGTATGACCAGTATTATGCAGCTGAGGAACTTTCTTCTAGAAAAAGACAAATCGCCTAAACCGCTAAAAATCATAGATAACAGCTTGAATCAGCGTTTTATTCAGATGCTCATAAAGATATACTGCCCCATTATAGTAGCAGTAAAAGGTAAGCAAGCCTTATTACAACGATTAGGAATGGAAACGAAGAAAAACACCAAATTATAGACCTTTTTAGCATATTTAGACGAATATTTAAAAGTCGGGGAAACAGTATAGGAACTTGCAATTTTAAAAACGCAGAAGTAGAAGGTGGAGATGAAAAGAAACTGCCAAAACTTATCAAATAAAGCTTCGAAACGGTGTCAGCATTACCAAATGTGATAGGCACTTAATTTCCGTCTCCTACGGAACAGATCATTATATAGTAAGCAATCATGCTAACAATATTTAGCAGATGAAAAAATGATGGTCTGCTGCAAGTGCTTTACAAAGACATATAGACTGTAAGCAGGCTAGAAAATTTTTTTACTGTAATAGTCAGCACTATAATTGCTCCTCTTAACCAAAATAAATGCGTCAAAGACATACGAAAGCCTTTTGAAGGAGAAAGGATTTGAGAGAACAAAAAGCAGACTACTTCTAATGTTGAGCAGCGAACTCTAAGCTGTTGTACGAGTAAAGAGCAGCGAGCGAAACAAGTAGTATATTGGGAACAGCGGATTCAATATCAAAATCAAACTTTGTTGCTATAAACAAAGTGAAAGTTTCTAATTCCGCTAATTAGCTAGCACAAGCAGCAAGGCACGCCTTTATGAATAGTGGTTTTGAGAAGCCTTGCGTTACGGAGGTGCAAACGATAAAGCTAAAGCTTCTAGCAATGAGTCATAAAACTTTGGTTCTTTATACTTCTGAGAGTTCAATTCCAAGCATGGAGTCGGAATTACATGAAATTAACACTGAAATTAAGCTGTATTTATTACATTTTTCCAAAAAAATCAAATTCACTCAACATCATCCTTAACAGAAAGCTCAAGAAAGGGCCAATTGCGGACTGATAAACATTGAGAAACAGAGATATCAACCAAAGATAACGTCTTAACACTTGAAAAATTCTTAAAAATGTATGAAAGGTGAGAAGAAAAAATAATTTTTATCAAATTAAAAGTAACATACATACTTTCTTTAGCGGTGAAAAAACGGTGAAATAACTTAATGAGGCAGTGCTGACTTTTTCTACTAGCCAGCTAATTATAGTAGAGCAAGAAACAATTGGTAGAGCGCCATTTGATATTGGAGTAGATCAGTACTGAAATTTCGAGATGATAGTAACAGCTGATAGTTCGTAGTTAAAGTCATTTGCTCCATCTGTTCTTTTTACAAAAAGTAGATATGAGCCAGATTAGCCTTGAAAGGAAATTCAGTTTAAATTAGCCAACAGCTTTGATATGTTTTGAAAAAGATTAACAAATTTACTGGAACGGTTTATAATAAGCCCTCAACAAACAGAAAATCATAAAGCTATTTCGAAACGTCAATGCAGCAGACTAATTTTTATTAAAGATGAAAAATATAAATTCAGGCGATACTGTGAATTAGTTAATATACTAAACAGTGATGACAACGTATAAAACGCTACTGAACTGAAAACAGCATATAATGCCTTTGCAAAAAGTAATAAATGCTTGAAAAGGTTTAATAAAGTCTGATAGAGAGGTACGCTTCTATAGTCTCTATTACGCAGAATGTAACTCAGGAGGAGACATTACATAGTTAAAATCAAACAGACCTTTCTTTAGATCTCAGTTAATTCATATGAAAAGAAAATTATAAGATTTTTGCGGCTAAAAGATTATCATCTTGATCTACTGTATGGCATTCTATAAGTTTACTGTTTCTGCCGCAGTGTATTAGAATTCATCTCATTACCAATTCTTTTCAGTGCAATTATTCGCCATCACCTCTATGCATTTGCTAAGAACTGCATAGATGTAATAAAAGTAACAGACATCCTTGATTTATTCGGTAACTTGTATGTCAAAAAATTAGTGACTTAGGCGAATTATTTGGGAAATGCACACGTAATGTACAAAGTTATTAAAAAACATTCAGTGAAACCTATAAAAACTTTGAAAAGTAGTTGTCAAATGGTCCACGGTCTACGAATAATCTTCTTTCAAAAAACAAAATGTGTTATTTGAGAAGCAGTGTCAGATTTACTGCAGTTTCTTGTTGCAGAAATGTATAACAATCCATTTCTTACCAGAAAAAGATCCTAACTTAGCCGGTAGATGCACAAAGTTTTCTGAAGTACCTGCGCCTTTAAACAACAAAAACAAAGACCCTTTTCCAAAGCCTGTTTAAATCAGAGCTTGGTTTAGATGCAATACTGCCAGAAGACCATCAAAAGAAGCAGTTAGACACACTTGAAATTTAAACACAGAGTTTTAAAATCCTACTTCAACCAGGTAATTCCTGTACTAAACTACATAAATTTACAAATTCTTCAGAAGCGTGCTAGGCAACAGCTATTCGTAACACAAAATTTAAAGATAATCGAAAGAAACTTTTAGCTAATGATAGTCAAAACCCGCCCGAGCTTTTGTCTCGATAGTCAAA
>UXUI01007216.1:24710-38920 GCA_900576705.1 Enterobius vermicularis | reverse complement strand
ATAATAATAATTATTATTATTATGTCACTGTTTAAATAATTTAGATTTGGATAAAATTGTTTAATTCATTTTAGTTCTATGACGTCATCGAATGACTGCTATTAGCATTGATAAAATATAATAGTGCTATCACCACAGTTGCCGTAGAAAATAGAATAGTTGCATTTTAACTATGCTGTTTATTACTTTGATTTCTTAGAAGAAGTAAACAAACCTAGCGTTTTCTAGCTTTTTTTTGGTACAGTGGGACTTTTTTGAAGGTTGGACTATGTGGATTTATCATGGAACGAACTTCGGACTATTAGACGGACGGATTTGAGCCCGTCGATAAAAGTTCTCGTATTGGACGGTAACCCGTGGCGTTGCGATTGCCACCTGAGAGACTTCGTCGAGTTTCAACGGGCCACCTACATCACCAGATCGCTAGAATGTGCTGAACCGAACGTATTGAAAGGCAGCAACTGGAACGATCTGTTGCCGCTGGTTGAATTTTTTCATTATTACCACATATTTTATAAACAGACATAAATTTCCTTTTATTTTTCATAACCCATCCTAATTCAAAAGTGCCAAAAAACTGTGTCATGAGTTGCCACTTAAGGATTTTTAAAAAATCACTTTTTTATCCTCCTCTTCTTTGTTAAGCTCTTTTTTTTCTGAGGATCAGTTTTCAGTAAATAAGCAAACCAGCAGCAAGAAGAGCCGACTAATGTCAGCTATGCAACAGATTTATTGCGTCAAAAAAAATTAATTTTACTTGAGCTTGTACTTTCAGCGCAAGTTTTATGACATATTTTGTTGCTGACCTCGAATCGCCAGCCTATGACCTTTTAGTTAAACACCCTGTCAAACTGTTACACTAAGTAAACTTTGAAATAGCTTCTTCTTTTGTTTATTTGGTTGTAGAACCAAGTTTTTTGTTTGGATTTAATTTTTATAACAGCAGCTGAAAATTTGCTGTACTATTTTTTGGTTAGTCGAAGCCTTTACAACTCGAAACAAGTTTCTAAGCAGCGCTAGACCAAGTTGTGCAGAAGATCAACATTCTTTATTCTTCAACTATAATTTTGCAATAAAGCATGGAAAGAATTATCGCACTGTCTTGGTGTCAAATAATTTCTATTTATAGATTTACCGTACTCTCATCTGTCTCAACAAATTTCTTTCTTTTGTAAAATAAGGCTTAACTGAGTTAAGTAAAAAATTTTTTGAATGTACTCAAGTGTTGCACGTTTAAGGATTTTGCATGTGGCCCATATGTTGAAGGACCGTTTCTGAATGATCTGACAATAGCGGAAGGTGACACATTCTCCTTGACTTGTACAGCATCTGGCGATCCAATACCGTTAGTTCAGTTTAAGAAAAGTAACTCTAAAGAGCCAATTGCTTCTGTTTCTCAGAGGTTGACGGTTAATCAGTCTTCTCATGGTAATTCAACGACCAAAGTGCTGGAATTTCAAAAAGCTTTGTACGTTTTATTTTAGTTTTGTTTTCCACATGAAATTATTCTAGTTTTTTATAAAAGGAATTATTTTACAGTCATTGTAATTTGAAAGAATGCTCATTTATCTTCACTTTTCTAGTGTTTAAAAGCAAATTAAATTCTTTTTTTTTTTCTTTTTTGCTGGAGAATTTTCATAGGGTTGCGAAAAAACAGAGACATGAGTACTAAAAAAAGCAGAAGCGATTAAATACCACTTTGGTGTAAGCTGCAGTGCAAGTTCCATTTGCTTATCTAGGTTATACGTTGCAATTAAAATAGTACTTTCTTCCTCCTCAAACCACTCTTTATGTAAGCAAAAAAGAGTTTTTTGTACTGCAATTTTTACAGTCTTGTTATGTTGATCCAACTTTGCATTCAGTACCATAAGACGCTACGACGCTTTTTTATACTAGCACTTTATTTCGCTTGTGAACTTTGATGCTGAGCAATAGTATGTAAGTTGAAAAAAAAAGACAGTCAAAAAGTGTTAGACATAATTGAGAAATAAAAGTTCAAAACAAGCAGAAAAAAGATTATTTAGAAAGAAGTAAGTAAAAATGCAACCAAACGCATTGGTATCAAAACAGAACTGGGAGTCACCAAGCAAAAACCACACTTGAAACTTAAAACTGTTAAATGGTGGTTGGGAAGTTAGGCAATTTCTTTTAGTTTTAGGAGGCTAACAGAAACGATTTTTTTATCGTAATGCCTTTTCGCCACCAACTTAAAAAATTTTCAAAATTTTTATTAAGCGGGCAATAAATTTGAACATAGAGTGCAAAAATAAAAAATGCATAGCCTTGGTAAATTTCTGTCAGAATTTACAATTTTAGTTTATTCAATAATCTTCAAACACTTTCAATTTTCTTCTTGTTTTTTTGGTTTTTTATACCTTTTTTTTGCTTTTTTCCATCTTTATAAACAATATTTTGCTTAAAATTTTCTTTTCAGCTTTTTTCTTTTTTATTATTGAGGATTTTCAGAAGAAAAACATGTTTTATGGAGCAAAAACAACATGCAAAAATGTTGCTTTGTAAGACATTTTGTCAAAATGCAGTCTAATACAATTCAATGAACTGATTTTTAAAAAAAAGCTTTTTTTTACAAAAGATCATTTTTTAATGCTGTAATTTCACCAGACGAGCATAATTGAAAAAAAAAATATAATTGTGGGTGTTTTTAAAGTTAGACATACATTATGCATTACTGTAAATCAAAAAACAAAGAGATACATCTATATACGGAATTTTTTAGGCCATCTGACGCTGGTACTTACTGGTGCTTGGCAAAGACTGGATTGAACACTTCGGCAAGAAGATTTGATATCGAGATACGACCACCAAAAATCAAACCATACCAGCGGACAAAAGCTGATTCTCGTAACCATGATGATAAGGGTTATAAATCCGGTGGAGTAACTTTGTTATTCTCAATGATAACTATAGCACTGATTGTTTTGTCGTTAATGTGCTTCTTTCTTGCCTTGTGCTACAAACATAGAAAAGCAGGTAGTGGAATGGCTAATACGCGCAAACCGTCATTCATTGCTACATCGGGTACGGCGGAACAACAGGATGCTGAGGTCCTGTCTACAAAACAGCTACTTTATGAAGATTCTGTGCATCCAATGTTGATGGTCACAAAGCCCTCAGATTCGGACAGCAATTTGCAGTGTCACAACAACATAACCAGCACTGATACAACGTCCGCTACAGACATTCCGCTGGAAAAAGATGAGTCTGACGACAAAGCAGAAAAGTCAATAGGCAGTCGAACTGATTTATGCCCAAGAAAGGCCCCGTTGGCTCAATATGATCGAGATACATATGTCTTTCCGATAGTACAAACGTCGTTATAAAGCTAGGTTGTCTTAGCGCTTTTAATAATTAACGGGTTTCCCTATAGCTAGACTATGTTCTTTCCTAAATAAAAATCACTTTATTTCAAGTTTTGAGCTACAAGTTTTTAGCATTGGATAACCGAAAATATTAGCTTAAATGTTGAACCTTAAGCTACCTCTACGCTATCGCTGCTATTTTTTTTTTTTTTGCACTGTAAAGATTTACAGTTTTTTGTTCAGCTGGCTAATTGTCAAATGAATATTTGTATTTTTTTGTTTTTCAAAAACTACAGGAAAAAACAGGCAGAAAACAACAAAATTAAAAAGCAGTCGATGTAAATAAAAAAGTATTTGTTTAAGAAATAAAAAATAAACAAAAAAAAATAAAAATTGGCTAGGCATTCTCAGACGTATTATTCTATTATTTGTGAGAATCGATTTTTTGCTGCTGACAAAAATCAATCATTTTTTTGTTCAGTGATTTAAAATGGGATTTTTAACATGTTATTTCTGAAGCAAATCAAAATTTGAAAAAAAATTTAAGCAAAAGTTTAATTGGTGCTGAACTTTTGCAACTGGTGAAAAGACCTTTAACCAACTGAACTTTTTTTCATTAATTGTTGGCTGATGTGTTTACATTACTTGACAGTTCTTTTCAAATGTTTTATGTGTTCTTCAATTATATGTGCATGTTAACAGTTCTCAGTTAGCCTTGTTGAGCAAATTCAACTTTTTCAATCCGGCTGTTTTTTTATTAACAAAGTTATTACTTCTATTAAGATTTTTTCATTATGATTATTTAAAAAGTAAAAGAAAATAAAAAAATAAAAAGAATTGAAACATTCGCTGTGCTTTGATTGATAGCAGTAAAAATCAGCAATAAAGTAACAACCGTTTTTGATAATTGTTGTAATTAAGAGACCGAATAAATGGTCAAAATTCTGTTGAGCGGATTACTGGTTTTTTTTTAGGACTGTTAAAAGTATTCTTTAAACAACAATTAATTAACCACAAATTAAAGGTTTTGATAGATTCATCCAGCAATTCTAACAACTGCTTCCTATTATGCTTCAGTTCAGTAATTTTTTGCTCAGCAGAGTCCACATGTTTTTGGACACTCAACGGCCATGAAACTCCGATATGCCTCTTGGAAACAAAGTGCTGCATTCTGGACGCAGTTACTGGTCCCGTTTGCTCCAACTTTGTCCTTACATGGTGATATTGCTAAAAGTTATATCTATTCTGAACCTTTTCCTTGCAGTTCACGTCCGATAGCAAAATCAGACCTCATATCAACATTCTTAAAGGTTACAAGATTATAAAAGCAGAGACAAGTAAAAAAATGCCTACTGGTGTTAGTTGCACAACGAGAACAAGTTTTAGGACAATTTTCCGTCATGTAATTGTAATAAATATTTTCATAGCATAAATACGCTTTCTCAGCACAGTCACTGGTCCCATTAGCTGGAGTTAAGTCCTCGCACAGTTGTTCTGCTAAAAATTATTTTATTTAGTCATATTTTATTTAGGAAATTCTTATAGCATAAAATAATGATTTTAGTAGCTTATTTTCTAATATCTTATCTAACTCATAGTCTTCTAAGATAGGCAGTTACTCACTGATAGGTGGGCAGCGGTTACAAGTTTTTGGACATTGCTCTGACATATAGTCGTAATACAACGTGCTGTTACATAAGTGTGCCTTCTGAGGACAGTCTGTGACGCCGTTAGTGGTTCGATCGTTGCAGTCAGCTGAAGCAGATGAATAATGGATGCACTTGTGATTACAGAAATGTTTTGAATGAATACAAGCCAAGTAATTCTGTATCAGCCATGTACAATTAATGAATTGATGACTGACTATCAGCTATCGCAAAATGCGAGTGACACAATTAGTTCTTGTAACAGTAAAGAGCAGTTTGACTGACAAAAAAGAGTAGCCATTTACACAATCGAGCTGGTGTAGCTACTGTTGTCGTCGTTGCTTGTGTCGTTCTTACTGTCGGCAGCGCCATCGATGTTGTCATTACTTGTGTCGTTCTTACTATCGGCAGCGCTATCGATGTTGTCGTTACTTGTGTCGTTCTTACTATCGGCACCGCTATCGATGTTGTCATTGTTGTTTGCGTCGTTCTTACTATCGGCACTGCTGTCGATGTTGTCCTCGTTGTAGTCGGTTTAGTGGTTGTATTCGCAGTTGCAGTTATCTTACACACAATCCCTTGATTACCCAGAAACCTATTTGAACAGTCTACTGTCGACCACTGACCTATAGAACCTGCATAATTTACAATTACACATTGCGAAATCGACGGCACTCCCGCCCAATTGGTAAAGTTGACTGATTGGCCATTTATCCACTGCCAGTTAGATCCGGTAGCTCGGAGACCAATCCAGTATTTTAGATTTGTTGCAAATGCTGAAACAATTAGTATTACCGCTATTCTAAAAAGTAAGCAGCTAAAAATAAAAAATCGACTTTTACTGGAAAAGATATTAGAAATTTAGTTGAAAAGTTTACTGTTTAAATAGTTCTGTTCATCTGCGGAATGAATAGTAACCAGAGAACAGTTCTGCATTATTCGAGAACATATATTTGACGCTTGAACATAAGTTGAATTACCTCGCATCTGAAAAGTAATTGATTACCCGTTTTTAAAACCTTCGTGACTAATATACGTCGATATAATAAATAGAACTTATTTTGTAGTAGCAGGAACTGGCATATTCACTCCATAGACTGTTTGGACAAGCCCCTAGATAAAAGGACCAATTTAACTATGGAAGAAATTTTTTAGACATTCTTCATTTTTTCAGAAATTGCAAGCACTGGAAAAGAATTGAATGTTTGGTAATAATTTTTTTTCTAATGAATAACTATTTCGAGCAAAAACTGTAAAGCGTTGAACTAGAAATGTGAAGAAACAATTTTACCTAATGATAAAGTTGGGTAAGTAACGGCTAAAAGTGTCAAAAAGGGTTTGAATATAGGTCTCATATTTTTGCTGAGTAGAGTAATGCCACTGATTAGTACTTCTTATCTTGCAGTTTAGATTAAATAAGCTCCAGTTGCAAAGGTTCCTTGTGGTTTTCCAATTTAAGGTTCTGAAAAACTTTGAAAATAAGTTTTTACAACATTTTTCAAAAGCAAAATCACCGGGAAAGAAAGGTAATACGTTCTTCTCGGTATTTTATACTTCTTCATTCTTAATCACGTTCCTCATAAAGAATTCTTTATGTGCTTTTACTATTTCTTTAAATGGTCTTGGAAACACCCTGGGACTGCCAACTTGAAAAGGCTTTCGAACTGTTTTCGCTCAATGATTACCTCAATCAAAGCTTTTTTTGGTTCTGAATCGTTTCCAAGTAGTGGCCTGCTTTCACTTTCAAGCTTTTTGTTTGAAACTGTTCAAACAACGTGTTATCTGCCTAACGTATGTTCTAAATTTCTTCACTTAACTGTCTGGATTTTCTATAGCAATGTAAGCGACAATTCTAATCTTCCTTTTGCGCCACTTCATCCTAATTTTGTATTCGGTGTTTCATCAGCATTCCAATTCGTATTTTTCTTCGTGAAAAATTCACTTTTTAAAATGCTAGTAATTTTTCGTAGATTGACCTTCTTCAAAAGTCTTTCATTATCAATATCATCAGCTAACATCAAATTTCCGGCTGCGTTAAAAGATGTGAAATATAGCTCTAAAACCGTCAATCTGACTTAAACTTCCACATGTTTACTTACTACAAATAATGATTTGAGCATTGTAAAACCGAAAAAAATAAAAAAAAATACTTTATTCTGCTTTATTTTCCATGATCAAAAAACTATTCAGGTGCACCTTTTTCAAC
Organism: Enterobius vermicularis; assembly: GCA_900576705.1. NCBI lineage: Eukaryota > Metazoa > Nematoda > Chromadorea > Rhabditida > Oxyuridae > Enterobius > Enterobius vermicularis. Next base: position 31,748 of record UXUI01007216.1, on the reverse strand, counting down.
ACATTAAGCAAACTATTTTTCGTGAAGTTCTGTTCTACTTTTACTTTTTTCAATTTTTTTGAAAAAAATACCTTCAATAATATATTGTACAAACATTTGTTCATTCAGTGGCCTAAAACGTAAATTTTCAAAGCTGATCTATACTAGTAATTGAATACCAAATTATTTTTGATTAGAATTGTCCCTTTCCTCAATTGTCTCTGATGAGGTTTTATTTTCCAACTGAGTATCATTTGGGAAATGTACTTTATTATGGCAAAACTTGGCCTCACTGTTTTATTTCTTTCCAGGTTACTGACCACTATCTTTCCAATTGATTTTTGAAAAAAAAAAGGCTGTACAAATTGTTCTAACCTGAATGCAAAGACAAAGCTGATAAGTAAGATTGTGAACAATACTTGAACCTGCAGGTCTTAGTGTAAGACTAGAGGATTAAATGGACTTTTTTATAGATTTTTTGAGAAAGTTTTGATAAGCTTAAAATAGTCACATTTATAGAATTCTTCTTCTTTTTTTCTTTTCTCGTATTCTCGAAATATTTCTATCTACCTTCTAAAACATCTATTTATTTTCTTACTACTACTTTTCGATATCTGAATTTGAACAATTGCTTTGCCAACTTGTTTATTTTTGGAAAAAGTTATTTCTGGGGCTTACGCAGTGCGGTTTTACTCAGCTAAATTTTAACTTTTAGTGACGAGGTTAAGTGAGATCTACACAAGAACTTTTGAAGTTAGAACAGCTAGATAGACTAGATTAAATACTTCATATAAAGAAAATAACTTAAGATATGAAAAAAAGACGTTTTTAAAGATAAGTGTTGTAAACTGTAATAATCACTGAAATCACATATACGTTAAAAGTTTTTCAAATAAATAACGTTACTCATATAGCTGTGAGAGCCAGGAAAAAACGACAGACTTAAATCCGCTAAGGTAAAAACGCTCCTATCGTTTTCACGGTCTTTTTTCCCAACGACAGTGACTACTTTTGTTGAACGAGACAACTTCCACGTTGAACGGAACAGTTCAACATTAGATCGATCACTATTGGCTATAATATATTACTGTTTTTGCGAACTGTTGAGAATTTCGTCGTCACTTGAGTAATTTCTTTATGACTGTCTTTCTTATAGCTTCACTCCGTATGACAAATGAAACGAATTTACAGATAGGTGAAAATGTGTGGTTGAAGTAAGTATATACAAGCAGTAAAATTTACAAAGAAAACCATAAAAGTGCATAATCAACTTTCAACCTTCACTTAGAAAATCTGGCGGTTTTGCTCAACAAAGTGAAAATGAAAAAAGTTCTTTTTTGGTGCAAAATACAAAGCAAAATTATGAAGTTTCTTCAACAATTTTCAAGGAGATATATGAAAAAAATTATTTACCAAAAATCTGGCGCTTATAACAGTGAGCAACTTTTTGCAGACGATTACAATTTAGCAACAAATATTCAAATGAGATTTTTAACAAAATCAAAAGGGTATTAATATTGATGGGAAGTATTAAGGTGATCAAAGCGCTAGGCGGACGGCAAACGTCATCATAAAGCTTCTTAATTATCAACAATGCAGTAGCAACCAAAAAAAAAAAAAAAGAAGAGATCAATAAGATTTTGCAATGAATGGCGTTTAATTAAACCTGATTCAAAGTAGGAAAAAAAAAGAAAAACAGAATAGAAAGGAATATCTCGTTACATAATACTCTTTAAATGTCACTTGAAACATGCAAAGATAATGAATCATCTGGAATACAAGGTGCATAGAGTGTGCTCAGAAGAAAATTTGAGATATAAGACCTGAAGAGAGAAAAATCAAGTAAAAAGTTATAAAGTCTCTCGCACAAAAAAAAGAAGATGAAAAACAATATTGAATTTAGCACGGTTTGACCATAACTTTTTAGTTCCTAGAAATTTAAATTCATATTTGTAACTCCTTGTTCAGGTTTTCCCTTATTTGCTATCCTTATCAATCACACATGTATGAAACTTCTTTCTATATTCCTTCTGTATACTCCTCCTAATACAAACGACAACATTAGGTTCAGTTAAGGCTGCTGCATGTAATATTGTCAACTGAGTCATTAATAAGATAAAAAACGTACACCGCTTGAAAAAATAATCAAGCTAACTGTTAGCTACAATTATAGCTGGATTGTTGAGAATAATGACTAAAATAACAAGTCGCTTGCTGTTTGCTTTTCACCTGCTTTGATATCCTGCAGTCGCAGCTTGACTCAGCATTCGTATGTTATTGCCACCTTCGGAACTCAAAATTGTCATTGATTGTGATGATAAACATTTCTATATAAAATTTATAATTAGGCGTCAGACGTTTTTTATATGCGTGTTTTGTCACAAAATTTTATCGTAGAGCAAGTTTCGCTTAGAAGTAAAACCTTGAAAAAAAAAAAAACAAAAAAAAAGAATAATTAAGTGATAACTACCTCATACTCAGACTTAAAAAACCTTTCTGCTTGTCTATACAACAAAAATACATTTGTTTTTTTGATTGCGAAAAGAAGACAAAAAAATGCTAGGCTGCTGGGTAAAATACTATTTGTTTAAAACAGAACCATATGCAAACTTCGAATCGTCAGCTTAGGCTAACTTTAAAACAAAAATAGTGTTAGTTTACTAAAAAATAAATAGAGAAGAAAATTTTACTTGATTATAGGTTGGATAACACTGTGCACTGATTGACTAGGTCATAAGTTGATAAATCAGACGACGCTGAACACTTTTAAAAGAGCTGCGCAACAGCATTGTTCAAAATTCATCAAAAAAGATGTGGACTGGAAAAAGGAATTTGAATTGTTAACTGTACGGTAAGTTTATTAGTCTAAAATTTCATAAGGGTTGACTACAAATTACTTATGACAAAAAAGTATAGCAAAAGCACTTTGCTACGAGCCTTGAATTTCATGCAGCTTTGCTTCGGCTCGTACTTATTAATTGCTTTACTTAATTTGATTAATGCAAAAAGCATTTATAGCTTAAATGAGTGTAACAAAAATTAAAAACCAAAAAGTTTTTGAAACGAGGAATTCAACCGATTGACCAAAGCAATGGTTTTGTTTAGTCACCCGATAAGCGCTAGGGCAACGAATTTCGAATGCATTTCTTGTTTTAATTCTATAAAAATAGATTCGGTTTTTCAATTTACTCACTTTATGATATACGGTAACAATTTCGAAAGGTGAAGTAAGCAACAAATTTCAAATGCATTTCAATGGCAGAGATCATTCGTTGCTTACTCTACGTTTTGAAATTGTTACTGTTTATGGCATAAAGTGTGTAAATTGAAATACTGAATCTATTTTAATAAATCTAAAACAAGAAAAGAACCTCAGTGTCATTCAAAACTAGTTAATTGCTTTAATAGTGCATTCTTTTCAGTTTACGTCTAATTCCTTTGCTGCCACAAATTAAGTTGTTTACTGCTACAAATATCTGTTATCTATTGAATTCCTAAGCTAATGATTAAATTTGTTCTTCTGCCGAAAATATTAACTACCTGTTTAAAACCTTTCCTTGGAAAATTTTTAAAAATAAGAGGCTAATCAGCAATCTGTTTAATTTATACGTACTTAAGTGTATTTCTGACTGCTAACAAAAAACAAAAAACAACCGGCATCTTTAAGCTGTTGCAAATTTCTGCTGGAAAAAATTATCAAAGTATTCGCTGCATACTTTGATCTTTTTTATTTCAGGTAAGATGCTTTCAGTTGTGGCAAGTTAGCTTGTGATTCAAAAAGCCGTAACAAAAACTGCATAGAAAGGAGTGTTGCAAGGCAAATAACACTAATACTTTCTTTTTTTCTTCTTTCAAAAAGTGAAATTAAAGACGACTGATTTTACTGATACAGTTCCTGGTTGTTCCATTTAGCTCGCCGTTATTATACTGGTGGTCCTAAACAGTTTGACCACATACTTACCATATGCTTATATCTACTCTGTTTTTGAGTGGTGCTGTGCAAGAAATACACCTTTTAATCAGACAGTGTACCGTTAGAAATGGTATAAGACACATAAATCCTGTCGGAAGCATGAATTCAAAAGCAAAAGTAAAGTATATATTTAATCCTATATTTGTTAATATTTAAAACTGCTAAAGAAGTATTTGATTAGTAGAACCTTTTTCAAAAGTAATTTTTCTTCTTATATTTTAATGTAGCAGAACTAAAGGTTTCGAGCACGTTTAACTCAATTTGACAGGCTTGCCTTATTGATCTCTTCAGTATGTTGTACTAAATTTTATTTTTTAGCTTGTTTTGCAATTCTACTTAACGGTGACCAGTCTCGGTACGTGGCAAGCTTCAAAAATGGTTTTTTTAGATGCTATTCTGTTGAAATAAATAAATAAATAGCTAGGTGATACTGCTATCTTTAAATGTGCGTTCATAATTATCTGTCAGTAGAAGAATCGTTTTCACAAAATTTTAGTTATTATACTTGATTTTTCAAAAAACAAGAAACGCAGATTCGACTAACAATGAAAGTTACACAAACCAAAAAATTAATGAATGAGGTCATATCTGATAGTTCATATTTTACACTGCTCGTTAACAGTCTCCAGAACAAAAAAAAAATTGGGTGCTAAGAAACCAGAAGATTATCTGGTAAAATACATCATCAGCTTAGTGTCGCAAGAAAGCAAAAATGACAGAAGGTGCGAATAGTAAATAGCACTGCGGCTACAATTATTTCTTTTTTCTGCTCCTTTTTGTGAAATACAAGTATCTGGCAAATTGTACTTTATAGAACACTTTAAGAAACAGAAACTGTTAACACCTAACAAACGATGGCTGTACTCCTTGTTGGTTCGTTATAGTTAGTTCAGCAACGTGCGTTCATAATTATCTGTCAAAGCTTTTTTTGTCATAATCGTTACAATGCGTTGCCAATTTTTTTCTGCAAAAATTACTAATAACGTAAGGTTTTTCTTTAATTAATTTTTTCTTTTCTTTTTTTTTTTTTTACTGTATTTCTAGATTTCATAAGGTTGTAAAGGTTTATGTAAACACTGGATAGTGAATTTCTGAGTAACCTTTAGTTTACTCGGCAATTAGACTTTGCAATTTTTTTGAGAACAACAGAGCCGTAACAAAATCTACAATCTTTCGTCAATCAAAAGCTCTTTTCAGGATATAAACTAGAGTTTACTGGTGAAATACTAAACCTACATAAAGTAGGGAGCATTTTAACGGCAGTTGAACTTCAGCTGGTAAAGTTTAGCTTCTACTTGTTATTTTGGACTTCATCGACTATGGTAATGAAAAAACTATTTTTTTAGATGACATACTGTTTCGGGACTGATGATCATTCAATAAAGTTATTTCTTGATACGGCATTTGAAGGTGAGATCGAGGACGTTGAAAAATTATTAGATCAGGGATTCAAGCCAGATCTCGCTGATACTGACTCTACTACGGCACTACAGATTGCTGCAGCGCAAGGGGACTTGGATTTAGTAAGCTTTTCTGGAATACTACATTGAATGAACTAAAGGCAAACGGGATTATCATGCGTTTGCCAGTGTTTTGCACTGATTTTTTTTTGCTCCTTCGCTTAAACGGCAGCAACTGTAACTGCTTGAGAAAGCATGAATATCTAGAGAAAGCATATCTAGAGTTACTGTCTAGTGGATTGCCACAAATTTCTCTGCTTAGTACGAGGATAGGTCCTACAATACAGTATTGTTTTTGTTACATTCTGAAGAAATATATTTGTCAACGGAGAAGGAAAGACATGAGGCTAAATATGTGGACATTTTTTGCCTTTTGTCGCTATATTTAACCTCTTTTTAAGAAAACAATTTTTTTTTTTTGAAATTAAACTTAACATGGAAAAACTTACTTAGCTTGCTTATTGGTTTTTTGATTTTTCTTGGTTTCCGTTCTTTCCTTTTTCTTAGATGCAGTTACTTCTCGGCTACGGAGCGGCCGTCGATAAATGTAATGATATCGGTTTTACTCCGCTGCTGCATGCCTGTCGAAATGGTCACCTAGACGCCGTCGAGTTGTTGCTTGAGTATGGAGCTGATTCGCGGCGATGCACGTGAGCGGTGATTCCATATCCTTGCTGAGACTGTTTTCGTATGAAAATTAGAACAGTTTTAAATCACCAAGTGTTCTGAAACTTTTCTATAATGCTGAGTTTAGCCAAAATGTTTTGAGCTGTTGCAGCTTTTAAACGAATTCATTCGTTGTCTAAAAACACATTTAGGTTTTACGGAGCAAACGCAATGACATTAGCTGCAGCTGGCGGTCACATTGAGGTCGTACTTCGTTTGCAGGGTGTTTGTAACATGCCGCAAAGGTTATCACCTTCGCCGCTTGTAGCCGCAGTGGCAAGACGACACTTTGATTTGGTTGCTTTTTTCAAATTACTGAGGTAAACTAATGTACCGTACATGTGTATTAAACTTCGCGTTACGATTAAGCAGGAACAAAGGCGTAACAAGATCGTTGTTTTCGTTTTAATCCGCGTTTAATCTTAAATTTGAATTTTAAATCTTTAGGGGTCCACCGTTGTGGTATAAGCGCAGTGCTCTTTATGGTCTCGACGCACAATCAACTGCTAGGATTCTAGCGGATCGACAAATGACCGAATTCCTGTCTGATTTGGATCAGTTTATTAAAAACTCAGAAAAAAATGGCTCAAAAGAGATAGGTAGACTTGTTATTTGAAGTTAACGCAATGTATGGTTGTTGGAATAAAACATGTAGACTGAAGCTTCTAGACCGATTATTACCTGATATCAGGTGTATGATACATCAACGGAAAGTGCGAGGACTTCAGTCACTGCTAAATTCTGGTCGAGAATTTGTTCCCTTGCCTAGCGGTACTACACCACTAATGTTTGCTGCTGTAGTTGGAGACCTAAGGATGGTAAGATTTACTTGAAAAAAAATTGGAAAATCTAACTATATAATAGTGAGTTTGAAATAATAGTTGCAGTTTACAGGTGAGGATGCTTGTTGAAAGTGGCGCTGACACTAATGTTTCTGTTGCTGGTTTCACTCCCTTAACG
>UXUI01007216.1:1397-13837 GCA_900576705.1 Enterobius vermicularis | reverse complement strand
TTTTTTTTTTAGTTGGACATATATAGCTAGACGTAAGTGTTTAAGTAGATCCAATGACTTCTAAAAAGTTGCTGAACTATTTTACACCTTCTAAAGTGTTGTTAGAGTCATTTTAATATCACTTCAAGTAGATCATATATCACTTTTTTTTTCAGTTGAACTTCACCATTTACCAGTTCTTTGTTGCCACTTTTTTCGCTGATGTATTATTCACGTATTAAATGGTTTCATTTTTATCATTAATAAATAAGGCAATGTATAGTCGATTAACAAACCGTAAATCACGTTTTTTTCCTGCAACGTTTTTTCAACATTTATCCACCCTGAAACTGGTTAATCGCTTCGATAAATGAAAATTACAGAAAGCTATTTGTCTTGGCCGAAAAGAAAAAAACACACTTGCAACAGTTGTCTCAGATACTTAGGTATCTAAAATTGCAATATAACTTTTACTTGGTTTACTAATTTCCTTTTTTTAAAGCAGTACGCTATCAAAACTTTATAAGAATTATATACAAAACATAATAACATTAAGTAACCTTTTTCACAAATTAGATATTTTGGTCATCAAAAAATTACCCAAGAATTAAATAATTAATCACAATTAAAATACATTTGCTCGATCTAATTAAATGCAACAAAAAGTTATCTTCAAAAACAATTATTTATCATTGACATGAAAGAATGTTGAAAAAACTGTACAATGTTTGATATCATGATTAATAGTAGTGAGATAGGTCATATAAAACAAGATCTCTAAAACTTATAGAAGAGAGCATAAAAGTGGACAGTTAGGGAACATTTGAATGCGTGAAGCGATAAACTTTTGAAGATTAAAGCTTAACTGATAACTAGAGTAATAATTTTCCTCATTTTTTGGTGCTTTTTTTTTTCAAAAAATTTTGCCGTAACTGCTATTTGAAAATGCTTAAAAAATGCCGAATTTGAAAAAGTTGCCTTAGAATAACATTAATATCTCATTTTCTCATGATTATGACTCTCTAAGTGATACCGCTAACTCCAACAATTGAAAAAGCCATAAATTATTTAGGAAACGACCAAAACACAGTTGTCATCACATGGGCGAATTTGGTTAGCTTGTTTTCATCTTTGGTGCAGTTGTAAACTACTGATTTCAGATACTCACTCATATTGGCGTCTTATGTAATATCAACAATTGTTTGTAAAAAAGAAGCCTATCATTTTGTGACAAGTCAAGAGCTCTATTTAATCATCTTTATCTTCTGTTTCAACTTTAACAACTATTCAACTTATTTATAATTTTATATGGTGCAGAAGCCAAGGTTGAAAGCAAAGAGCCATCTAAAGCTAATAAAAGAAAGTGGAATATTATTGGAATTTCAATAAACTATTTAACCTGCTACTGACAACTTTTTTTGGCCATTTCAAAACAGTTACTTGTACTTTATTTGCTGAAAATCCAAAAGTCTAACCAGTTTCATTAGAAACTGCCGGTTTCATAGACAATTTAGCCTTGACGTCGAAAAAATCTTTTGTTGTCGTCTAAAAATTAATATAGTGCTGCTGATATCACGAGATATATAAGAAAAAATAAAAAAGTTATTAGAAGTGCTTTAACTTTTAATACTTTTAGCAAAAATTAAAAAATTATTTATAAAATCTTTTTTAAAATTTAATCTTGAGAGGCCAGACAATTTAATATACAAACTATTTTAGTCTCAGGCTGTATGTCGTCAAAACAAAGATTAAATATAAAATTGTTTGTTGTTCAGTCAACGTTTTGACAATAAAAAAAAAGTTTGAAGAAGATCACTTTTTTAATTGACATTTGAAACAGCTAAAAACTTTTTTGCTTTTCAAAAAGCATGAGTTACCAAAAGGTCAAATGCACATCAGTAACGAGTGACACAACCTAAAGTTTTATTATTATCTATACTGATTGGAATAAAAGACATAAGGTGCCAGTAAGGCGAAACAATCATCAAATAGACAGTTTTGTTCAACACTACGATTATTAATCCAAATAAAAATTATTGAAAACAGCAAAGTGCAAATATCTTAGTTATGTTTTCAGCTCAGTATCTTCTTGCACATATTGCACTCATGACATCCAGCAGAATACTTTATTAGAACAAACTGTGAGAGAGCCAAAAAAGTGGTAAGAAAATAAAGCAAAAAATTTTTAAAATTTTAAAAACTTATGAACCATCTGTAGAAGTGATAAAGTCTTCAATGACTCTTTTTGCTGCCTTGTTCTCAACCACAAATGGTTTTCCTGTTTAAGAAGCATCATGTGCTCAAAAATGTATAATTTTGCAAAAACCAATTCCAGTGAATAAGGTGGCAAAATGAAATCTTCAGGTATCTTCAGGTATTGCTAATTGTAAGTTCCACCATCATTAATCATGCAGTCTGGCGTTGAGTTACACCAGCATCGAAATGAAAAGACAATTTTTGCTGCATTTTGACCAAACTTTATGAATTCTATAAGCTCTAATCTTTATTTTCCCAATATTTTAAAAATTAATTCTCGTTGATAGAGACTTACTGAATCCAGTGATGGTTATTTTGGTTCAACAAAAATGGTTACCAACAGAATAAGATCTGTTTCAAACTTTCAATACCTCATTGAAATTTCATACTTTTGAACCAAATGATGTGCCACATTACAACAACAAAAGCAATATCCTAAAAACTGTTCAGCAGTTGGTTAGTGCAAATCTTTGAATTATTTTTTTGACTCAGCGTCTTCTTGAATATGTCGCACCCACGACATCGAGCAGAATACTTCATTGGAGCATAAAACAGTGAGAGAACTAAAAAAGTGGTAAGAAAGTTATATTATACTGAAAAAATGCCAATTTTCAATTCTGAAGAAGTAAATTTTATTTTAATAAAATACTCAAAACAAATCCTTTAAAGAATTAATTCATCAACGAATTTCAAAAATAGTTTGGTAACCGCAGTGAAAAGAATGATAAATATCACTCATTAGTGACTCATTATCGTCCAGCATAAACTAAGACACCAAGAAAACAGCGGTAAAGAGACAGAAAATAACAACGAGATCCTAATAAAAAAGTAATAATAGTCAGTAAATTGTTAATTCTTTACTAGTAAAAACTAATAGTAAAAGTCTAAATCAGTAGAAAAATCAACCGACTAAGAAGCTTTAAAACGCATACGAAATTCACTCATTTAATTTATATGTTGTGCTAATTTCATTTATTTTGCCTTAGCTTACTTTATTTAAAAAATTCATAAACAAATGAAAACATCAACATTTTAAATAAGACAATCAGAAAATATTAAGGCTATAACTGTTAACTCAGTTTTGGAGCAAAATCAGAACTACAAAGTTTGCAATTTGTTTTTAGAAACATTAATTCTTAAAAGTCATAGTTCTAATTCTTATACCTATCCAGATGTATCCTCTCGTCAACACACCCCTTTGATAAAAAATATGAAAATACACTTAAATTTCCATTTTTTTTTCTTGATATTACGACAGAAAAACTTTTTAAAATAAAGTTCCACAGCACAGCCGTACCGATTTTTATGTAGCATTTTACTTCTGGTAATTCCAACTACACAAACCGCTTTCCCGCAAGTAGCTTTTTTATCAAATCATTGTTGGCTATATCTCTTCTTTTTAATTTACATCTACTAATTTAAATACTGAAAAAAAGAGAGGTGGCATACTGTTCCTTTAGTGTTCATATACAAAAAACAAACAAAATAACAGACTCAGAAAGAGAAGAAATACGATTTTACAGAAAAATTAAACCGCGACCGGATGGAAGCAGTAAAAGAAGACATACCACCGCGTTCTGCCGCCTTCTGTTACTTTGCTTTTCCGAATCCCACGTATTGAAGATCTAATAAGGACAACGGAATATATTCGAATGCTTCATAAATCTTAGGTTAACTCAGTTATAACCAGTTTCAGGAAATTTTATGACAAAGATTTCTATTTGGTAAATACAACAAATTAATAACTATGCTTTCTTTAAACTGTATATTCATCATTTCAGTCAATTTTACATCCATCGTTTTCCATAACTTATCATCTAAAAGTATAACTTTTTCCCTTTATCTGTCACCTACATCTCTCCGTAAAACTAATGCAACAATTTGGCCTTATCATTGTAAAAACTCGGTTATATTGATGGGAAACAAGAGAAATACTTTTGATAACATATTCGCAAATTTGTAGTGTCCAGCCCTTCAGAAAAACAATAATCACAAGTCTTCTTTCTGTTAATGTTCATACCACTTCAGACAACAAAAGGTTTCTTTCCACTGTAAATTCGAGACGTGCTCTACCACCAGCAACAGTAAATTCAACGCACTTGATACGAATATTGTTCCGATTAAACACCAATAAAACTACAAAACAGTCAAATTTTCTCATACACTAAGCTTTCATAGTTATGCAAAGCGGCATAAACACACGAAAAAATTTTCTAAAAATTGTTTTCCAAATAATTTTATAACACTACCAAACCAACATAAAACGAAAAAATACAGGCTTTGAACCACACACAACCGAATCCACTTTCTAGTGATGAGCAGTTTCAAAAAATTGTTCAGACAACAACATATCAAAGGGTTTATCCGATCTGCCAATTCCGTAGTTTTTTTTTAATTCCACTTCTCCTTCAAGAGCCTTTCTCCAAATGAATGATCAAGCAACCAAAATATTCGAAGTCTGTAAATGAATTTTCATTCTTATAAAAACAGGCAGATCTCTGTTCCGCGTAAGTTTAACTGAAGTGCTTTTTTCATTTTTCTTTATCACAACGAGTTTTTTAATAAGTTTGCCACGCTTTTACATCAAACAAGCCTTCTTCCAAAATATTTTTGGTTTTGTCGTGTACTTTTTAACAGCTTTTAAGAAGAAAAGCGTGGGCAAGAAAAAAGTAAATTTCTATTCCGCGAAATATTCTTGAAGAGCTAAGCAATTTGAGGAAAAAACATAAAGTTTTATAGTGAAGGCACTACAAGTTACCTTTTTTCTTCTTCAAACTTTTTACGTTACTTATTTTAAATCTAAATAACGTTGTAGAACCTATACAAAAAGTTATAATTGACAAAATGTCATCGATAAATTTATGTACTTTGGGTGCATGAGAAACTTGAATAAAATGTTAAAAAATGAGTAACTTCTTTGCCTTTTTTCAGCATTCCGTGAGAATAGCGTGCAATTTGTTGACAGGTCTTGGCAGTTGCAGAGATGAAGTCACTTTTGGCGCAACACAGCTCTCTGCAACAAAAGAATACAGCGAGAACGATGATTTTCTAGCAAAGGGAAAGAACGCATAATTTTTAAGGCATTGAGAACCCACTAAGAAACTGGCGGATTTTTAAGGATCTGATAAGTGCTGCAGAAAAAAAAAATTAGATCACCTTATGCGAAACTTCCTACCATACCGACATGTCGAGTTAAGAAACATCGATAAATATTTAGTTTTACTATTACTGTAAATATCGACTATTTGAACCATTTCAGTGAAATAGTTTCAGCAATAACTTTCTAAGATAATTCAAGAAAACACAAAAGCATTACATTTGATATCTTACCATATGTTAAAACTGTTAAACGACTGAAGGAAAGAATTTATAGCAGAAGGGAAAAAAAAAAGAAAAAAGAGACAAGAAAGTTAGCAACAAGTGAGACAGCATTACACAGAGAAGATTGTAGAACCAGTTAAACAAACCAAATTCTAACCAAGGACAATCTAACTGAAAAAACTGAGAATAAATTTAAATAAATAAACATAAGTACTTCGCAGATATATGTCACTGACTTCCGAAATGGTCTAATTAGGCGTCCCGCCCTTTACACATCCGTTACAGCCATAAAAACTGGCTATCTGCCCTGCCAATAAGTTCATGAAGTCGGCCTGAACATCAGATGAACTTAAAATTCCGCTCAAAAAAACCTAGACTTTCCCATTGTTTCTTTTCAAAGCCTACCAACTCTGATGTTACTAGACATTCACGGATTTTAATTCTTTTACTTCAACGTTTCTTCGATGCCATAAAGCTGGCTCCGTCCCATGAGAACTCTTACCCTTGTAATTCGTCTTCCTTTCAAGCGAGTAGGTGCCGATCATTTCACTAGTAGCTTTTGAGTTCTCTGTTCATTATAATGATTTGTCACCTGAAAAAAGCGTTGTAAAAAATTTTTCAGGACCAGTTTATTACTCCAAAGCCTTTCCAATGTCAAAAAAAAATTTCCTGCTTCAGAAGTCAAAACACCAATAATGTTTACCCTGAACGGCTTTTGTTAGCTTGAAAACCTCGTTCTGCAATGCCAGAAGCAAAATTCTCTATAACTGTATAATAACTATTTGAACAACTTATAAATATTTTTTTATGTAAAAAAAGGTTCTTGGAAAAAAGCCTTTTGCTCCAAAAACATACTGAACAATCATAATGGTTCGCTGCTGCACCCAGAAGCAGATATTGCAGGTGAAGAAGTTTTTGGCTACTGTAAAATGCACACCACTAATATAACAATAATAGACTTTACCATCACTTCGCTTTTTAACGATTAACTAGTAATTCCGTTAAGGGCAACACCACCAATTTTTGACACATTATAAAGCAGAAATTCTACTCAAAAAATTTCTTTTAAAAAGAAAAAAATTTTTTTTGTTTTTATATTTCTAACTTTGTTGTGTCTGTCCAGTTACTTAAAAATATTTGAAGCAGTTACACTTAACTGTAAGCAAAAGAAACCTAACAAACTAATAAATATTTAATTTCTTCGAGATCGAAATGGGTTGCAAAACCCGAAAAGTAACCATGTCGCGTTTGATCCTGCCAAATCGAGCAACTGTTTGGTGGGTAACTTAGTTAGAAATTCATTTACTCGAGTTCTTTCTTAAATTCTGAAAAACTTTAAAAAAATTTTGAGAATTGAGTAGAAAAATGCTCTATTCGATGTGGAACGCCTAAAATAAATAAAGAAATGAATAAAAATATATACACACACAACAATTACAATAATTCTCTTTAATTTATGATCAATTTATCATTAGTTTATCGAAAGCATTCCAAGAAAAGCAGTACCGTTCCAAACAAAGTGCAACAGACTTATTGTTCTCTCAGGCGCAGCGGGTAACCACATCGTAACCACGTAAAATTCTCTGATGTCTGACTCGCTTTCGAACTACTTATAAACATTTTTCAGTGCTGACTTTGGACTTCCCGCCTGATAATTTTTAGAATGCGGATAAAGCAGCTTCTGCTGGTGTCTAACGTCAGGACCTTTTTGTGGGAAAAGACTGACAGTACGCTAAGGGGTAGGTGCTTTCGCTTTTAGCCTTCTTATCTTAAATTATTTTTGACTTTAAGGTACGTCGTATACTCTGAAGAAGAATATTTCGTTGTTTTTGTTTGTTTCAGTTTGATCGTCGTATTGTTTTTTGAGTTATATCTACATTTTACAATTTAAATCACTTTTTTCTGTTTTACGGCTCGTATTATATTATCATTTCATATCATATCTCTTTCGTAAATTTTTTTCTTATAACGTTAATAATTCTCAATAAATTATTTCTTTCACAACACTTTTTACGATGACTTTCTAGAATTGTATCACGGTAAATTTTTGACTTTGTTAAACAGTCTTAAAATTTACTCCACCTGAATAGCAGAAGGCTTCACCGCTTCTGACAGAACCTCCGACTGCGAATGCGAGAAAGTACTACCAAAATGTGCACTGTTTCTTCTGTTTGATAATATGAGTTATTTTTAGAGGAGACAAAGAGAAACTCTAGTCACTAATAATAAAGTTTTCTTCTCTTGAAGATTGTAAGAAGACGAAAATACTTCTTCCGTCCCATTTTTGATAACTATCACTAGACATCCGGACTGAAAAGCTACTTAGCATATAAAAGCTAGAAGTTTCTTCGATACTATTTTAGATTGTACGGTCACGTGGCACACGTACCAAAGTAGGAAAAGCTTAGGAGTTACCCAATGCTTTCACCAGTTTTTGAGCAAAGGCTTTAAAAGGACGAAAGCATAGCAGTTGTCGTCGATGCCTTCTATATTTTCTGGATAAAATAAATATACACGAATTTAAAAATGTACGGGGACTTATTATTAATTTTTAAAAGGTAAAAAGCAAGAAGCACAAAAATGCTTTGAAAAGCGTCTGAAAATTCTTATCACTCCTTAGTAAGAGTTTCGGTCAAAGCCAAAATTACATTTTTATTATCGTCCTCAAGTATCGTAACATATAACTTCTTCATTCAGGGGTTTTAATCCAGTTATGTCTTTTTACGACTTTTTTGTTCAGGTTTTTTTTCCGTCTAAGAAGAGCTTCTAAATTCACTTCTCTACAGGTGATTTAACCCTCACATATTAGCCAGTAACCTATTAGTCGTTAAACTTTTTTGACTTGTATATAATTCTGTAGAAAACGAAGAAGCCTAATTGAAATGTTTCAAGCTTTTGTACCTCTGAACCCTTTTTCTGAGATGCATTCTGCGCAGTACTCTGAACAACGTATTCCTTCCTGTCGACAAACTATACCACATATCCTTGCAAGAATTGCTGCACCGTCGTTTACTTCGGAGTACGGCTTGTGTGTTTCTGTAAAGTACAAGATTTTGAGTTTATCTGTGTAAATATGGGACGAAACAATCACTACACATGGTAATCTTGATGAAAAGGTTGAGGGTGGCCTGTTGCAAATATCGTCGAATATTTGCAAAACTATTGTTGAAGCTTATTTCAACTGCGTACTCGAACCAGAGACGGTAAAAAATCTAAGCAACCCGCTTAGGTGCATTCTTTTGGTTTTGCAAATATCTTGCACGAGATATTTTTATTGCACTCTTAGTTGTGAAAAAACTTTCTAAATCTGCACTTCATGATTTTACTTTTTTTTTCATTCTAATACAAGTTTGATAACCCACATTATGCATACTTACTTTACATATAGGAACTGACTCTGCACTTACAAAATGTGGTTTAATTTTATAAGGAGCAAACAACTCGGGGTGGATGTGTTTCTAGAAGAGAATTCCCATATAAATCCCAAACAAAGTCATACTTATTCACAAAAATTCCAATTAAAATTCGAAATATCAGTTTATGGACTGTGATTAGTGATGCGTTCGGTAAGAGACTTGAACAGGTTCATAAAGAACCGAGTTATAGACATTCTGAGTATAGTAATCGCTAGTATTTTTGAAAGGCTAGGGACCTAAAGAACTTTGAAATATGAGAAAATACAGCGTTCTCTTTGTTTCTACTGCGAACATGTATTCCGTCAGAATATAATTCACTGTTTATTCTTACTCTGAAAAGAGCTTTTGGGCAGCTGCAAGTGCTTTAAGGTTTTTGAGTGCAAGAGAAGGCAGTGAAACTGAAATGATTGCGTTTTAAACACCTGAAAGTAGTCCGTTTGATTAGTAATAACTAAAAACTTTATCAGATTGAACTCAAAACATCTTAACGGCAGCAGTCCGAGACTTCTCGGTACTTTACTTTTTGAAGTTCCAAAAACCACTTTCTTGACCGAGCAACTCTGATTTGAATACATTTCGTAAAATGCAGCAAGTGTTATTTGCGATCTCAGCATGAAATAAACTAGAAAAATCTCAGATCATAAAACGTTATGGGGCAAAATTTATTATGACCGACTCTTAATGATAGCAATTACGTATATTGTTCAAAACATTTTTGGTCAATTCTTTGATATAGGTGGTTTCAATAGTTTTGGAAAAATAAGCCTTTGGGCTTCTGATATGATGTCCAAAGCCGTTCTGTGGTTTCCCTTTTTGCCATGAATTTTTAATTTTCAGTCCTCATGCACTCTGTCTGTCCAGTTTACGAGAACTTTATGAAAAAGTGGCCAAGTTTGTGCCCTAGTTGCCATTAATTTTGCAATTTTGAAAAAGCAATGACTTCATGTTTTCAAGCCGAAAACAGTAAACGACTTAGCGGATCAGTGAGGCGCGCAGTACACTGAACAGAACG
The DNA here is from genome assembly GCA_900576705.1 of Enterobius vermicularis. Classification (NCBI taxonomy): domain Eukaryota; kingdom Metazoa; phylum Nematoda; class Chromadorea; order Rhabditida; family Oxyuridae; genus Enterobius; species Enterobius vermicularis. Next base: position 3,853 of record UXUI01007216.1, on the reverse strand, counting down.
GCAATACCGGGTGGTCGTTTCAAGGGGAGGAGTGCTTTTCCAGTTAGTCCATTCAAACAAGAATATAACGGATTTGAGACAAGAAGGTCAGGTCCCATTCTTTTTCTGGACTGTATGCGCGGCTTGTTGTTTCAATTTGTAATAGTTTTACTGAACTCTTTCATTTTTTACTTCATTTCATTTTACTGACCGTGTTGTATTATTGCAAGTGGCCTGCTGGGTCGCATACCGCTGTAACGCACTATATTTCTGTATTATAACTTGCTTAAGAAGTCAAGTTTAAATATGGAAAAAATAAAAGTGTTAACGCATGTAAGGCAACACCAGTTGTTGCAGATACACGGCGATCATAGAATTTGTCGTCCTATTTAGGTAGCTATAATTCTACTACAACTGGTGTTGCCTTACAGAAATCAGGAATTACTATAATTTTTTTCTGCAGCTTCACAGCATTTTTAAAACAGTATCATCCATCTACAGGGATCAGAAGTAAACGGAAAACGGCGTACCACATTCGAAGAAAAAACAAAAGCGATGTCCAGCTTTTGATTTGTTCAAAGCGATTTTGATCATGAAATTTAAGCAAGAAAATAGTAAAGTTCTGTAGTTTACTAATGTTCAGATCTTTTGCTGAGGCAAACTTCACAGCAAAAATTACTAATCAAAAACCAGAACCAACTTGCAATTTTCATCTTTAGCAGATAAACCTAACACTTGCGCTACTGTAATTGATGCCTCACTGGAATGTTGAAAAATATCCCTAATTCTGAAGGAACTAATTGTATTAATATTTTACTTCTTCTAGTGTCACGATTGGCGTCAGTTTACTGATAACTAAGATACGACAGAGGTTATTTCTAAACTGATGTGAGAATCTCCTTGTAGTAAAACAACCTCTTTTTGGGCTCCTTGCAACAGTACGCTGTCACTGTCTTTTATGAGTGCACAAGCGGCCTTTATAAAAGTACTTGAATTTTTTGGGTGCCTGAGGTTGCATATAATTTACCATTGATATTCTGCTGCGGAGGAACGTATTCTGCATTCCATGCTTCATGTTCTCAGTTTAATAGACCTTCCGTTGTTGAGTTGTGAACAGAAACGTGGAAGGATGCATCTTTGTCTTTTACATCAACTTTATTATCTAATTACTCCAATTACCGTGTTATAATAAGTTTGATACATGCCCGTTGCCCACTGTTGACTTTCTAGTGGGTTCTGTCTCAGTTCCTCTTTTCAGACTTTTTGAGTTTTTCAATGCCTGTATTTCAGAGCATCTGAAGTTTTTTGCTAGCCCGACTACTTGTTAATTTATCCATGCGTATACATGCAATATACAATGATAGCACTGATACTTATATTTCTGACATAAGAACGCCAGGTAAGGACATGTTGAAAACCGAACCAACCCCCAACATGCAGTCGGTGATGATTGCTCTCGGTACATTGGAGCGGCTTTTTCTGAAACAAAGTTTTGTTTATACTTTATCGCTTCCTGCGATTCTGGGTGGGTTTTCCAGTTAACACCCAGCTATAATTGTGCTGTTAACTATGGCAGTGATTCTTCGGAGCTGGCCGTTGGCCAAAAGATTAGATAGCGTGGAAGTAAAACGCAACGATTATATATAAAAATTTCCATTATTTTTCGGTAATATGATACAACGTGTTAGATTCTTCTTTGCTTTATCATCTTCCAGACAACTTTCTTATAGTTCACAAAGTTATTCGCTTACTTCTCTTTAGGTGTTCCTCAATTATTTAGTTAATTTAAGAACCACATATGTGTGTTAGCTGTTTCAGGAGAATGGAGCTTGCAAATGTTGTACGGAAACTTTTTGAAGACTATCGTAGAACGACGCCATCAAAGTTAAAAGTCATCGATGCCTATCTTTTTTATATTCTTCTCACTGGAGTAATACAGTAAGGGAACTTCTAATTTAACCTCTAATTTTTAGCAGAAGAAAATTAAAAAGTAGTAAGGAGGGGATAGGATTTTGGCTTTGCTTTTTTAAAGAAATTCCTATCGTTATTTCACAGTTACCTTTTTTAAAAATTAAACTTCTTTTCATACTCTACTTCCCCATTCTTTTATGAGCTATATTTTCCTGAAAATTCTTCACACGTGGTTTCTAGGTTTGTATATTGTGTTCTCGTTGGCACTTTTCCATTCAACTCGTTTTTGTCCGGTTTTATTTCGACTGTCGGGTGTTTCGTCCTTGCAAGTAAGCTTAATTTTAGTTCAGTTTTTTCGAGAATTTCTTCGTTTTTTACACTAGTTTATTGCTTGTTTGTTACTTCTCGTCTGAGGTTATCTTTTTTTTTTTTTTTTTTGGAAAATAATGGTTTTTTACTGGAACCGAGGTTGAGTGTTTGTTTGAATAGCGTTAAGTTCATCTAAATTCTCATACCTTTAGAAAAGCTGCTCTTTGGAGTGTCTTTGACGGGTCTATCTATTTCTA